>JAVQJD010103583.1:0-14600 GCA_036023655.1 Nannoperca australis | reverse complement strand
ATAAATAAACCAAACCGGTTTAAATTAATTGCTAAAAAAATTTTTCAATTTTTTTAAATCTGCAAAAAAAACAACCCCCCCCCCCCCCCCCCCCATGTTAAACTCATTGTTAATGTTTTCCAGTTTAATAAAGAGACGTCCAGGTCTGTGATGAATGGCCTGTTTGTGTTTCAGAGCAGTCTTTGCTTTCAACAGACGTGCTCCTATGGTCAGCTGTCTGTGATGAGCCACCAGGGGCCCTGCATGAAGCGACCCTTCTTCTCCAGCTCACAGAGCCAAACAGTGAAGCACAGAGACGTGGTTATCAGGATTATTCACCAAAGATAAAGTCTCAATAATGAAAGAGAAAATAATATTATAGCTGCCCTCTAATGACAACAAGAAATGCACAAAATGTCAGGGCCCTTTATCACAACGTACAAGCTCGCAGCTGAATTTGAACACACGGAAGACGAGTTATGCGTTAGAGATGGGGGGATTTTACATGGCACATTTTAAAAGGTATACACGAGTGTTTCCTCACTAGGATTGAGTGTTTCTCCACTTGACGTTCATTCCTGGCAGCACGGAGAAGGCTTGGAAACAAAACATGGATACTAGTGCTGCAACTAACCAGTATTTTCATCATGTTTTATATATTCAGCCGATTGTTTTCACAGTTAATCGGTATTATTGTTTTTAAAAAAATGTCCATCACAGTTTTAAATGTCTTGTTATGTCCGACCAACAGCCCAGAAACACAAAGATATTCAGCTTGATTTAAAAAAAGTGAAAAGCTGCAAATCCTTACGTTTACGAGCCAGGAACTACAGAATGTTTGGCTTTATTGCTCAAAGATAATTCAAACAATTCATTGATTATCAAACTATTTTAATGTCTGAGACCTTCATGTTGAGAAATAAGACTGGTCCACATCATTTTATGTAGTCTGGTACTGTTTATGGGGAAAATGGAGACGATGTTATGTTAAAAGCTGCTCAGCCGACCAGGAGCTCAGTTTAGAGGGTGCGTTGACCTCACGGAGGAATAATGTGGAGCTCTCACAGCCTCTTGGTTACTCATTGTTGGATTTTCTTTGGCTTCATCAGTCTCTTGTTTCAACATGGACTCTGCCGTCCTGCGCCTGAGTCCTCGTTTTCTGGCTCTGAACCAGATCCGGACGCCTACAGAGCTCGAAATCTCTGAAGTGCACATTTACTAATTTGTAATAACAGCTTGTCTGAAGCAGTCTTTAACAAGGTCATGCTGCTGGCCTCCTCCTCTTCTTTGTTGCTTCGCCTATTCTTATGCTAATGCGTGTATTAAGTTCTTGCTAATTAATTAACGTTTTTTAAAGCGCTCTTTAGCGGTTTGTGCTGTTTTGAGCAGAGTTTAAAGCCGGTCAGGCTGCCAGCTGCCCCTGTGCTCTGCTAGTTTAACTATTTTCATGCTAATTAGAGCTCTGTGTTAATTATCCTGAGTTGTGTCTTAACTGTTTGAGGTCATTAAGCACTCACAGAGGGAGGACAAGTCTCTGTAATGATAGTCTGTGTTTTTGGCCCCAAACACAGACTTTAATGTGCACGAGGCACCAATAACTGTCCCCAGTCTGTAAGCTAAGAGCTGTCCCAACATAATGGCTTTCTATTCCCTCTGCAGCTCATTTTATTTCCCCATTTCTGTATTCTGAAGCCGTTTTTCACTGCCACGGTCTTATTACTGTAGTTTTGGCTAATTCCCCTGTGGGCTGGAGACATAACAAGGCAGAGAGAAGCCTTAAATCTGTTCTGTAGGCAACAAAACCCACCCCTGTGCTCCGTTCACTCCTGCATTCAAGTCTTGTTTTGTCTGAGTCGTGCTAACGGGTCACATCTGACTGGAATCAGAGCAGCAGCGTGAATGAATGCAGTGTGAGGCTAAATGCTAAAATAAAAGCTATATTGAATTAAATATATAGTTTAAATTATATTGTACTGTTTAAAAACTGTGGTGGGTATCTGTCAGTACAGTACCAGAGATTCAGTGCTGAGACCACAATTTAAAAGTTATTAAAAGTTTTAATAAAGGGTTAAAAAGTAATGGCTTTTATCAATGGTGATGAACAATTTACAACTGTGGTTCAGTTATTAGTAATAAATAAGAGCAACATTTGGACCCAATTGGCCATTGGACCACTTCCCCTCTGGAAAACGACGGCACCACATCTGGTTTGAAATCACAGTCCTTCATGTTTCAACTCAGACAATGTTCGGTGATTCACAGCTTTAACTCTCCTGGTTGAATCCTCAGTAAAATAAATAAATAAAGGAACTATGTTAGAAAATAACAGAGGTACAAGCCTGTGGACATTAAATTGTTAGGTGAGAAGTTTCACTGTGTTTTTCATTAAGAAACATTCAATCAAAGAGCTTCAGGATCTGTTCTGTGAGCTGAAGACAATCTGAACTTTAGGGTTCAGTGGATTCTGGGTCAGTTTTGGTTTAATTCAGTTACTAAGCATTTTAAATGCTTAAATGCTTCTTCTTCACAGCGATAATGGCCGAGGCTCATGGGTATTGTAGTATTTAAAGTCGTCAATCAAACTGACGGGAAAATCACAATTTCTCTGAAACAAAGTTGAAATAAGTAAAAGAGGTGAAACTGGATCCTTTAGAATCATTAAAATATCTGGAAGAGGAGGTCGTTGATGGGAATACAGAGCAGGGAAAACAAAATCTGAAATATACTTTTCTCAACCTGGCAACCCCAAAGTTTTTCTAATTAATGGATGTATAAAACAGAAACTTGTGCCATTAACCGTCTGTCATTCTCTGTCAGGTGACCTCTCTGGGTGTGGCCACATTCAGCCTCTGTGCTCTGAGTATTGATCGCTTCCATGCAGCCACCGGCCCCGGGCCCCTTCAGACGCCGAAGGTGGAGCCCTGCCAGTCCATCCTGTCCAAGCTGTCCGTCATCTGGGTGGGCTCCATGGTGCTGGCCGCCCCCGAGCTGCTGCTGTGGCAGCTCCTCCAGGACACCGTCAGCCTGCCGACGCTCACGCAGCAGAGCCAGTCGGGACGCTCGCTGATGGCCGCCTTTAGGGCCCGAACAGACGTGTTCAAGGTGGATATCTGTGTCCGTGAGCCGTCTGTGGAGCTCCCAGAGAACATCTACTCTCTGGTGCTGACCTACCACGAGGCCCGCACGTGGTGGTTCTTTGGGTGCTACATCTGTTTGCCGCTGCTCTTCACTCTGGCCTGCGACCTGGTGACGAGGCAAGTGTTAGCCCAGCGTCTTCCGCAGAAGCCCTGCGGCGAGAAGGGGACCGCCAGGTGCTCCTCCTCGTCTTCCTCCTCGACAAAGAAGAAGCACGTGAGAGAGCACAGGCTGCGCTCCACTGTGATGGCACTCACAGCCTTGTACATCACATGCAACCTGCCAGAGAGCGTTTGTAACATCGCCCTGGCGTACGTCTCTGCCCACGTGTCCGATGCGCTCCCGGCTCTGGTCCTGCCAGCACTGAGTCTGATCGGACAGTTCCTGCTGTTTGTGCGTTGCTCTGCGACGCCGGTGTTGCTGCTGTTCCTGTGTCGCTCGCTGGGCCAGGCCTTCGTGGACTGCTGCTGCTGCTGCTGTGAAGAGTGCCTCCCCGACGGCAACTCCTCTTCATCGTCGTCTGCTTCGACCACCGCCACCTCCAACCTCTCCTCGCCCACGTCGCCCTCTCCATCCTCCCTGACTCCTTCCAGCAAAGAGGAGACGAAGAGCATGCTGGCGACAGAACCAGCGGTCTGCTACGACACAGCGAAAGACTCTTCGACAGCTGTCGGGACGCCCTGCTGAGGTCCAGAACTGCATTTAGCTGCACGTACATTTAAAGGATCATTTAGGTTCATCACATTATGTTCATAGTTTTGTCCGTCATTTCTATCTGTTACAATAATATTGAACTCAAAAGCGGAGAACGAGGGTCAAAGTGATTTCACTACGAAGAAGTCTGAAGGGTTGAGAAACACGAGCAGTCAGACGATCAGACACGTTGGAAACAAACCAACAGTTCATCCAGATCACACGGTATGGCCAAAAGTATGTGGACACCCCTGTTTTAGTCAGTTTTTCCTGGTTTGGTCGATTCCTTTTAGTTCCTATGAAGGAAAATCTTTATGCAGCTTGTAATACTTTGGACAATAAGGTGCTTCCAACTTTGTGGCAACAGTTTCTGTTTGTCTAATTCCTGTTTCAGTGTCCCCGTCACAAAGCCCGCTCCGAAAAGACATGGATCCCACTTTGGTGTGCAAGAGCTTGACTGGCCTGCACAGAGCCACGGCCTCAACTCCATCCAACACCTTTGGGATGAACTGGAACACCGACTGTGAGCCAGACCTGATCCCCAACGTCTGTGTTGGACCTCACTAATGATTTTGTGATTGAATGGGAGCAAATCTCTGTAGCCAGGTTTCAACTTCTGGTGGAAACCCTGAAACCAGAAGCGGCTGTTACAGCAGCAGGTGAATGCCTCTTGTTTTGGAATCACATGGTCAACCATCACACACAGTTCCTTGTCATGTAGTGTGTCTTAACCACTTTATTTGGCAATAAAACGAGTTTTATTGAAGGTAAAACTACAACTACGTTAAGTACAGTAGGTCAAAGTTGGAGCATGAAGTGCGTCTGTAGACTGTGATGGATGTTGACATCGTTGACTTGATCTAACCTGCAGATTTGTTCCCACCTGTCAGATCATCTGACTGTTTGTGTTTCTTGACGTGTCAGACTTCATTTTAGTGAAATCACCTTTTTCTTAAATATCAGCTCTTAACTTGGAGGGTGACACGTGAGTATTACTGATGGAAATGATGGACAAACCTCCCAAAATAAACCCCAGGTTGTAATAAATTGAAATAATCCTGTAATCTCAGTCTGTGTGACCCGGCGGTGTGGAGCCTCTGTAGCAGCAGAAACTGACTAGAGTTAGAAGATTATTCACATTAGAGAGAACGTGTGTTTAAAAAGGGAGTTTAGTGATTTCCACCTGTGATGGATTTAATCCCGTTATTGTAGGACTCGTTGTTTTGCAGTTGTTTACGATACATTTGAACATTTTATAGTTATTAATCATTTTCTAATGCTCATTCAGGATATTAGTATAATCTGCTCTAAGTACTGTATTATAAGGAAACACTGGGTTGTTTGAGTTTGGGGGATGTTAAAATGGATAACCTGAAAATGTAGACACACCGAGACTTTTGTCAGCAGACTGCTGTGGACTTCTTTTTTTAAATGTGATTTTTCTGTTGCTGCTCAGACGCCTGACTTACACTGTGTCCACACTGGATCCTGTGCAGACAGCAGGTTTTAAATGAGATGAGATCAATCAAAAATGATTGAAACAATTCAGTGTGAAGTTTTACTATTTTTTTAAAATTGTTTTATTACTTTTGCTTCAGTAAAATTTAGATTTTTTTAGAGTAATTCCCTCTCAGTGTGTTTTTTAATGTCTGGTATTCACTTTATTAACTGATACAAACTGAGCTCTCGATGAATGCTTTATCTGTGTTTACAAAGCCTTTTATTCTGCTACTATTTATAGAAATAGAGTAGAAATGGGCCAAGTTAAACTGAAATGAAACTCTGAAACTGAAATTTTAAATATGAATCTATGAGGATTTTATAAGTTGGTTAAGATCATGATTTTTTTAAGCAGCAGAATCACATCTCGAGTCCTGTGATATATTTTTATTACTGTCAACAAATCCAAACACAACAAAGACCTTTTCCTGCTAAAAGTGTTGTCTGTGTATCACTGCTTGATACATCGCACTGAGCCATTGTCGTCCAAAAACTATTAAAAACACATCAGTGAGTCTCCCTGTTGCACTGGGTGACATGTTCTTACACACTGTAGTTTATTATGGCTTAATCCCATATACACCATCCAGCTGTGGTAAATAAATACTCACTAAAGCACCAAATGTGTATTAATCCACCGCTGAAAATAGTGCTTTACAAATGCACAGTTTCCTCCTGTTTGAGGAACCTTTCATAAAAGCTGCAGTGCCCAGCTGTTTTAGGAAATAACTGAGCCTTTTTATAAAGTTAAACTATATTTGTGAGACATTTTTAAACATGTTTTCAGCAGGAATCAATGGACTCGGGCTGAAAGAATAGAAAGGAAGTCGGAAAGAATAAAGAGGCAGACTAACACATTGTTGGCTTTGCTCTGCACGTTTGTTGACAATAAGAAAAATATCCTGTGAGTTGGCTCCTATAAAAAAACCAAGAATTTCCTCACAGCGTGTCGCCTGTTAAACTGGAGGTTTCTTATAAAGTTAGTAGATTTAAATCTGCATCCAGTCAAAGAGTTAAATCGAATGTTAAGTTACCGAGCATGAGTACAAAGGAAGTCAGAGAGAAGAGACAGAAAGAAAACAGAATTTGTAAGAAGAAGGGGGTGAAAAGGGAGAGTTTCCCGGTACTGGAGAGTTGACGTTGTACATAAACCACCATGTTCATCAGTGAACATCTGAATCCTTTATCTGGAAAAAGAGAGACAGCTCACGTTACACTCGATCTCGGCTGGAAGGAATGCTACGCAGCACTGCTCCCGACACCCACGGAGGCAGAAAGCTGTTGGAGCCCGACTGTGACGCTCCTTTTTGTCGTTATTCAATTATTGAAGGTCACAGCTTCACAATAACAGTTGGCCTTTGAGTTTCTGAAGACATAATACACACAGTCGCTCTGTGACCAGTTGCCGGGGGAGAGCAGACGGGAATTCCTTGATTAACCAAATATTTTCAGGCGTTTCGCTGATTTGTTTCTTTTAATATATTGATATTTAAAAAAAAAAAAAAAAAAAGTCATCCCCCACTACAGAAACTTTGAGAGTGCCTTGTTAAGTAGCCAGAAAGTCATCTTGTTCATTTAGAAATGAAAAAAAAAAACTAATACACAGGCACATAAAGAAAATAATCATATTTCAAAGTAGTTTTCTACGGACGCATATCTTGATCCATGTATTATATTATTTATCTTATTGTTACCAGATTCATGTCTGTTGATAGAGATGAGATCCTGTCTTGTATAAATGGATCAAGATATGGATTTTGTGTGATAATGTCAATACAAATATAAAACCCCGCTCACAATATATGGATCAATTTACGGATCGTGTGCACACAATAACTTGTGGGATCAAGATATGAAGAGAAATCATCACTTTGTGGTTTTAACTGTTGCTAAAAGTCTCCTTACGTTTCAATTTCATCCAAGATAAAACAAATAAATCCTGTTGTATCTTCACAGTTTTGAAAGTAATGTATTTAAGTGAGTGTATTTTTCTCTGGATAGCACTAGGCTAACAGTTTCCCGTAGCTTTCAGGCTAACTGCTAAACAAAAGAGGAAACTCCTGTTTAACTTTAACTAAATCAAAAGTCAGGTAGATTAGAGACTTTGTTGTCTTATGTAGGAGGCATTTTCACTGAAATCTGTGTAAATTAAACCAAAATGTAAAAAAACAAAACTGCGCTCAATCCTCAGCATTGTTAGCAAACCACAAACTATATTTTCCCCTTTTTGTCAGGTTGACTTATTTTAATTATTTGTACAAATACAGGTGCTGAAGGAGACAACATCAGAGAAATGTGTCAATTATTCTGAGTTTGTTGCATTTCAGCAGCAGTTTAGGAACAAGAGATATACAGACAGTGGGAAGAAAGGGATTTCTTTACAAAAACATCACAACTTCATCATTTAAATGGACCCTTTTCATGAACACAGTGAACACAACACCACCTGGAGGCACCGGCGCATGGCTGGTTGCTGGAATCAATCCGACTAAGTACACTTGGTCAGATTCTGGTTGCAGGCCCACAGCACAAATCTGCTCCAGGTCCACACCCCTAAACCTGAGCCAAGTCTGGCAACTAAGGTTGAGCCAGAGCCGGCTCATATTTGGTTAAAAAAAAACAAGCAAGTGTCCCGACACTCAGCCGCTGTCGGCCCGAGTCGACAGGTAGTAGTTCTTAGTTAGTTTAGCAAAAAGGTGGTTCCTTTTTCAGGTTTAAGATTAGTTTGTTGGGTTTTTGTTTAAATATTTTGGTGTAATTTTTGCTCTTCAACTAATCCAAGACTTCACTCAATCCATCATTTTAACTTGTATCCTACTGGAAGCAACTCCTATCGAGAGGAAACTGATATCCATCTTCTCTTCTGACGCTGGGGAAGATTCGAGCTTGATATTGACTGTACATTTCATTTTATGACTTTTACCCAATAAACAGTTGAAGTTCAGTCTCACGTTCCTGGTTTCTACAACTACAGAAAACAGGCAACACAGAGAAAGTCGAGACACACCGACACAACACACTGGGACCTGCGTGCCTACTTACCAAAACCCAAAGACACACATTGAATCAGATAAAGGACGCAGTAGAGGATTTTACCTGGTGATTTTATTATTAGTGAATTAAGAAGAAGCCAGCTTCTGTGTGAATACCATGAATGTAACGCGTCATGCCTTCACTCTGCTGGGGACACCTGGGGGCCCTTCACAGATGTCGGCAGCCCCTGAGTTACACTTTCAGGGCCTGTAAGTTCCGTCTTGGTTCCTTTGAGCTGAAATATTTGTCCTCCCACGTTGTTGTGCCGGGGCAGAGAGAAGGAGGAGGGGAAGCTTCAATAAGGCCTGCTTTGTTCAGGCGTCCCCCTCTCTGGCTCAGGGAGACAGACACTCGAACAAAGCTGCATATCAATCGCCATCCACCAAGGGAGTTGCTAAGCTACACAACACCCACCACCACCTCCCACCAGCTGCCCCAGTCACTGAACAGCGAGACAAGAAAGAGGGCAGAGAAGCAGGGGAGGAGAAACTGCTGCGCTCCACCCAGATAAGCCAAAACCCAAACTCCTCTCTTCTCGGTTGCCTTGACAACCAGCTGAGACACAGCAGCATGGCAGCCTCAAGTTAGCAATATGGTCTAAAACCAACAAGGTCCTGGGTTTGAACCCGACTGGGGCCTGTGTGTTTCCTCAGATGCAGGTAATGTAATTACTTTTATCTGTTTATATGTAAGGCTGTAAAGATTAAGTGATAGTTATCATGAAGCCAACACACAGTCATTTATTATATAGTGCACTGTAGGTACTGTGTCTTTTGAGAGAGCCAAGGTCCTGACATCACCTCCGGGTTACTCTTTCCTCGGGGTTACCATTCATTTTCTTACACAAAAGATCATTTGATCTTAGAAGCTGAAACTTTTTTAACAAATGTAATAATTTATTTCTCAGCTCAAGGAAACAGCTCCTATGAAAATCCACGAGCACGGCTGCAGCATGCATCGTTACTTGGTTTCTTCCACATCCATAATGTCCACCAACGTGTTCCACGATGGTCTGTGGGCTTCTGGAAACAGTGGTTGTGAAGAGTTTGTATGATGTGAATCCCACAACACTACTGGGCAAGGGTTAATGTGTTCTCCTGGATGTTTAGCAAACATTATCAAAAAGGTCCGTGTGATTGTGGAGCTCAGAACCGGTGACGTCCCGTTTCACTTCAGACCTCTATGTCGCCATCAAGATCTCCACACAATCATCAGTCACTACGCTGCTTTCTGCCCCACAATGCAATGCATCTCGTCTCGGTACATTTTAGATACGTATCACATCCAAGCTTCTTGTTAAAACTTTATAATCAGCTGAAAAATACTTGCAGGATGTATTTTGAATTCCTGTTGCACGTCTGAAATTCTGCTAACTTGGCTGCATATGAATAACTGTATGATGAAAGTGTGGATTAAAGGAACAATCATTAACTGATGATCCATTAAGTGCTAACTAATAAAACATAAACGCAAAGTGACTTGATCATTTGTTAACTGTTTTGTAGCCTTCTTATAAAGTGTTTGTCTGCTTTTGCTGTAGTCAAAGTTACGTTAGCTTAGCATGGTAATGTGCTAACTGCATAATTATAAGTGCAGATTATGTTTAAAAGTCACTGTAACATATGGTGTGCAAGGGTTACAAAGGGTTAATTAAATAAAATACAGTTTCTGAGCGATGACACAGCTAATGGTCTTGTTTTTCAAAATGAAAATGTCATGTAACATAAAATAAATGCGCTGGCCTTCATGTATTTGGGCCTCGTTGTGTTGACGTCCAGGCTCTCTTCTGTGTCCTCTGACAGTTTTTTTTTTTACACTTGTCTTGTTCTGCCTCGAGCCTCAGCAGGAGCAGGAAACACACAGCACAAAATCTGTTAGCAGCAACCATCACCAAGACAACAACCCACCGCTAATCAGCAATGCTAACAGGGTCGTGTCCACCAGCGGAGCCTTCTGTTGACTTGATGCTGAGGCAGAACGAGGCATCAGCAGACTGAGTGGTTGCTTAGGACCCCTTGGACATCAGGTGGCCTTCTGGTCATTTCTTGTCAGTATTTAAAGTAGTAACGGTATATTTGTTATCTTTTCCTTTAGTGGCAACAAGATGTCTTAACATGTTAAGTTTTGGGATTGGGATAACTGATGAGCTTTCGAGGTGATGGTGGTGTGTTTTTGAACTTGGTACAGAGCCAGGCTAGCTGTTCCCACCTGTTTCCACTCTTTCTGCTAAGCTAGGCTAACTACGTCCTGACTTCAGCTCTGAACTAGTAACACACGGACATGAGATTGATTTCAGTTCTCTTATCTCACAATAATCATATTTTCAGTTATGTTAAATTATTCCTTTAAGTTTATTTATAACTTTGGTTACTTGGAATTTAGTTGAAAGCCAAACCTTGAAACTCTGAATGCAAATTAGCTGCTGAGCACATTTACCTTGACGTTTTCACAATGTCAGTGTGGATTAATGTCACTGTCACAGAAATAACTACCACAAATACATGTTATAAAGGCTTCAGAATATTTTAAAAAGCAGATTAGTTCCTGATAAGATGAAAGTTGATGTTATTTCTTCAAATATTTGTTTTTATACCATTGTGGTCATCAAGTTATTAGAACAAAAAAGTTATTTATTCAAGTACTTAAATACAACTTTGAGGTAATTCGACCTTACTTTGATATCTTAATTTTACATTTCACAGAAATTTTTTTCCCCCCTATGTTTATTTGACAGCTTAATTACTTGTAGGTTCAAATTTTTTTATAGGGTCAATAATTTAAATAATATGCATAGTAATATATTTAACTACCCAACAGTATATTAAGTAATTAAGATTTTGCCACACCTTGATCAGTTACATTAAATCATAAAAATTCTGCTTACCAACACATGTTAATGCATCATTAATAATAAACCAATGATATAATAAATACATTTTTAATAATGTATATTGTACATTCTGTATGTCTGCACAATGTGCATTGTGCGTACCTTTACTTTTGGAGCCATCAAAGACAAATTTCCACTAAAGTCAATAAATTGAATCTAATCTAATCAATATTCTGAACGGGGAAGAACTTTTACGTTTGATAGTTTGGTACTTCTTCAGTACTTCTTGAGTACCACTGCAGTGTAGGGCCCACCAAAGGCTTCGTCCGACCCTGCTTGATGCTGGAGACCCGCAGAGACTTTTGGGCTGTGAGCTTCCCATCAGGACCAGAGGCTCCGGAAGCCTCCGTGTCACCAGAACACAGAAGCGGTTTGTTCTGCGTCGACCACTCAGACCACTTCCTCATTGAGCTCTTTAAGAGGACATGGGAAACATCAGTTAAGCCCACAAATAAACTCTGGGGGTCCCTTTCAATCCCGAGCAAACACTTCTTTCATTAACTTGGCAATGCTCAAGCAGGAAAAGGACAAAATCTGAAGGTGGTCTCTCACAAAAAATCATCAAACAAACGATTAAACCCAAATTAAATGCTTCTTCAGAATCAGAATCAGCTTGTGTACACGTACAAGGAATTTGACTCCGGTTTGAAAATAGAAAATTTGGATCTATTTGGAAATAGACATACAGCTAAAAACAAGGACAAGCTAAACAAAGATGGATAAAAATAAACATATAACTATTATAAACATGTATAGAAACATTATTATTATTATTATCGTAATTGAAGCTAGTATTGATTGTCAAAACCAGACTCGTGGACAGTTTTGATACTCATATATAGCCTCAGTTCACAACAAGAATGCTGGTTATATGGGTTTTGATACAGATATTTATATATTGTGTTTATACTGAAGCTGATAATGTTGGCTCAGGCCTTAATGAGGAATACTGATAGTTACAATCACTTTATTAGTAAAAGTGTTTGTTGTGAAGCCAAATAAACAAAGAGGTGGAAAGAAAGATTTGTAAAGATGGAAAAGGTCTGCAGTGACATGATTATCACATGATGAAGAGATGTTCGAGTCAACATCATCATGTGGGAATTTAAAGTGCTGTATGTCTTTCCTTGGCCACATGGGGACAGTGCTGCTCCATCCTCACGTCTCTCAGCCAAAGTGAGCGTCCACATGCAGGCAGATATCAGAGAGAAGTGTGTCGCTGTGTTGAAAATGTAAACAGTTATTAGTTTGTTATAAGCAGCTTAAAGATTTACAATGTTTCCAATGAAAATCATTCTACTTCTGATTGAAAGAGCGAAGTGAAACAGCAGGAAATCATCTCACAAGAGGTTTTGGTTGTTTTTGTTTTTAATTTGTTTTACAAAAGGTGATTTTTAAGCGAGACAAGATTTACAAAGATGGAAAAGTTTGTAGTGAAATATTAGTGCATGAGGATGTTATCTGATACCACTCACACACACACACACACACACACAAACACACATATATATATTATTAGGTACACCAGCTAAAACTAAGGCAGTCTAATAAGACTCCTGCAATAAATCCTCCCTTTATGAAGGTTATATGTTCAACTTAATGGCCATTTTGTATGATGTAGTTTGTGGTGCTTTTGATCTACATTGTGTTATACTAACAGCTGTTTCTGTTATTTTGTCCACCTTATTTATATCAATGAGGCTCAGCTAAATAACAGAAACACCTCTCTGTATAACACAATACAGATCAACAGCACCACAAACAGCTCTTCTTCCTGGTACAGGTGCCACCGTGTTTTCAACCCCTGCACATGAATACTTTCAGCTATTAATTCAGAGGTTTTGAAGGGTGTTTTATTGTGACTCAGTCAACTCTGTTATAGCAACAAAATGTAAAAACTCTGCAGTTTACTGTCTGTCTGATAGTTGTTAGGGTGTTGGAATACATTTTTACTACAGAACAGTGAAGATTTTCCATCAGCAGTAAAGTCCTAAACAGTGTGTGTGTGTGTGTGTGTGTGTGTGTGTTGGATCTGAAGGCTGGATGTTTGTACAGGAGGTCTGCAGCCTCCTAACAGAGACCAGCTCACAACGTCCATATTTAGACTCTTAGCATGTCCAGCAGCTCCGCTTGTTTATGACAGCGAGACACAAGACACAACCCAGCATTTTATAACCCCTTATGGTGTGTGTGTGTGTGTGTGAGAATGAGTGTGGGAGAGTGTGTGAGTGTGTGTGTGTGAGAGTGTGTGCTTTGACACTGTCACATTGTGCGGACTATGCAAGTCTTCACAAGGTGAACTGCTCTTTTTGTTGTTTAGATTAGATTAGAGGGGTTCGACTCATCTTTGTGAGGAGCGGGAGTTTTAGAAAGTGGGGGAAACTTTGCAAAGTGGAGCAGCTCTTCAACCTTGCAGGGTTTCTGTCAGCGGTCATCAGAGTTTGCCCATGAAGTCTGTATGTGTTTCATAGACTTGGAGAAAATGTGTGGGGTACTGGGGCCTATCGGTCCTTATGCAACCTGAGTGAGAGCTGTGGTGGGCCTTTGGCTCTTCCAGGGTTGTTCCTTGTCACAAATTCTGTTGGTGATCTTCATGAACAGGATTTTAAGGTGTAGCCCGAGTGGGAGAAGAGTGTCCGGTTTCTAAGAACCCAGAAACCCTCCTCTGCTATTTGAAGATAATCATCGGACTGTGGCCTTGAGCGGTGTGGTTTGGGGAGGTTCGAAGCTGAGTGAAACGGTCGGGATGAGAGTCAGTGGTTCTCTGCAGGAGGACGGTGGGAGTGAGCTGCTGCCCCAAGTGAAGGAGTTCAAGGATCTTTTGTTCAGGACTGAGGGTAAAATGGAGCATGACGTCCACAGAGGGACTGCAGGAATGCAGGGGTTGGACTAGACAACTGTGGTTGATCTACGCTTCAACCCTCATCTATTGTCATATGCTTTGTGCAATAACAAGCGGTCAAAACGAGTTTCCTCTGCAGGAAACTTCGTATCAAAAGGACATCTCATCAGTGTGGAAGACAACACGTCCAACAGGAGGGAGACAACACGTCCAACATGTGGGAGACAACACCTCCAACATGTGGGAGACAACACGTCCAACAGGCGGGAGACAACACGTCCAACATGTGGGAGACAACACGTCCAAAATGTGGGAGACAACACGTCCAACATGTGGGAGACAACACGTCCAACAGGCGGGAGACAACACGTCCAACAGGTGGGAGACAACACGTCCAACAGGTGGGAGACAACACGTCCAACAGGTGGGA
Source organism: Nannoperca australis (assembly GCA_036023655.1). Taxonomy (NCBI): domain Eukaryota; kingdom Metazoa; phylum Chordata; class Actinopteri; order Centrarchiformes; family Percichthyidae; genus Nannoperca; species Nannoperca australis. The sequence continues at coordinate 98 of JAVQJD010103583.1, read as the reverse complement.
GACAACACGTCCAACAGGCGGGAGACAACACGTCCAACAGGTGGGAGACAACACGTCCAAAATGTGGGAGACAACACGTTCAACAGGCGGGAGACAAC
>JAVQJD010103582.1:0-17568 GCA_036023655.1 Nannoperca australis | reverse complement strand
ACCCCTCTCCAAACACCCCCACCCCTCTCCAAACACCCCCACCCCTCCCCTCCCCCACGATTCGATCGTGTAATCAAAGACGTTCCACCTTCAGACTGGCTCAGCCTCAGGGTCTCCCTCTCCCTCGCTAATGCGCCGCAAACACACAGGGGGGGGGGTCAAAGTGTCCGAGTTAAACCCACACACGGCTCGGGGGGGGGGCACTGTAAATAGGGTCAAAGGTCAGGTAAACTCCACCAGTTTTCGAGTGGGCGGCTAAACGGAGCGGGCGGCGAGGTCAGAGTGCGTCTCCACCCGTCTGCGACGTCCCGAGACGCGACAGACGTGGACAAACAGGCACCCCCTGCTGTTCACACGCAGTACTGAACACTGTTGTGTCTTTAACATGTTTGAGGATTTATTAATAAAAGAGCAGGTGGACGGAGACGGAGGACAAACTTCAGCAAACACACGGTGTAAAACAAGGAACAGGGACGTGTCTGCATCCAGAATATATACAGTGCAACCCCCCCCCCCCCCACACACACACACACACACACACACACACACACACACACAATGGTGTCATTTCAGGGTTTAAGAGCGACTTCACTTCCTGTTTCAGCTTCAACAAATCCAAATAAAAAGGACTTCCTGTGTCCTGGAGCTCGTCTCAGGTGTTCGGGGGTGAAGGGGACTCGATTACTGGATTTTCTCGGAGCTTAAAGGACACGAAGTGACTGAATGTGATTAAAATGAAGCAGCACACACACACACACAACTGTGTGTTTAGCGTTAAGTTGCTCTTTAAGGTGGTTCTTGATCACAACAGTGTAATAAATGTGTGGTTGTAATAAGGAGGCGACTGAGTGCAGAAGGAAACTAAACGTCCTTTAGAAATGCGACCTGACTGTTTCATTTAAATAGAAATCATATTTAATGTTAATTAATGCTAATGAATAATTTAAGGGAACAAACACTGCAGAGGTTGTAATTAAACACCGCAGGCCGCGCACACACTTGTGTGTGTGTGTGTGTGTGTTTTAGTTTTTTACCTTAATTTCTTGACAAATATTGCATCACTGGATTGTAATTGGATTACAATGGATGGAGTTTTAGCTTTAAGCTAACTACGGTTATTCCTGCTACGACCTGTTACTAATACTCCTGACCTGTACTCTAATGCTAACGTATGCTAAAATGCTAAACTAAGATGGGGACCATGGTAAACATTAGCAACAGCATGCTAATGTTAGCATTTGAACCGTAACAGTTGCTTTCACCATGGTTCTCTCCGTCCTGCTGTGGTCTCGTCTTCCACTTGTTATGTATTTGAACAGGAGGAGGCTCAGACTCCCACGTTTCCCCTCAGGGTTACAGACACCTTTCTTCACCAGTTAATGTGTAATAAAAGAAGATTACTAATGAGAAACACGTTCCAGCCACAGCGTTGAGTGTTGCACTGAAACAGTTTCCTGTTGTTTACAGCAACAAAGCGGCTGAAGGCCACCGCGTCCCCGCAGCACCAGTATGCTCAGGAGGCTGCACAAACTCGCTGGGAATTTAGGTTCCCGTGTCCTCTGCAGCGCCGACACTTTGACCGCTCGCTCGCTCGCTTGTCGCCACATTTAGACCCCAAAAAAACAAAAAGGTTGCACACATCCTCCAAGTGGCGAGAGGAAGCTCGGCAGCTCCTGTGAGGAGCAGGAAGGAGCTGCTGATTGCACAGGAAGGCGTTTGGAGGTTTGGTGTCATGTGGAGTTAATCAGCACTGTGGCTACAGATAGGAAGAGAGGAGAGAGTTACCGCCCTACTGTCGACATGTGCAACGTTTCACCACCCGGTGGAGCAGTTTATAGACCAGAGGTCACCGCAAAGCCTGGAACATAACACAAAGACATGGAGGTCGTATACATGTATACGTTCTATAAAAGAAACACTGTTTTCATGCACTAAACGATTCTCTGTCACCAAGAACTGCTTCAGGCTGTTAGCATGCTAACGTGCTCCTAATAGCAGTGCTAGCATGCTAATGTTTAGCAGATAATGTCTTTGTTTTATGTGTTTCATGGGCACTGAGGTTGTTCTCTGCAGAGGAGGTGATGCTACCGACACATTAACTCACATTTATAACATACAACACGTGATGGACACGGACGGGGGTTAGCATTGAGGTTGCTAACCGGGTTAGCATTGAGGTTGTTCAACGTCCCTGCAGAGGACTCTGAAGATCTGTAATCAGTAACATATAGAATATAATAATGTGTATTTCCTGTGTTTTGCCCTCACCTGCACGCTGCACACCTTCACTGCTGGCTGATTTATTACTGCGCGCCCACGTAAAGCAATGTCATCTTTCTTTATGTGTCTGTTGCTCCCCTAATTTTCAGACCTTCAGTAGCTGCCACGTCTGCTTTTAGTCCACCTGATTCATCAAAAGTCAAAATGATTTAGACTTTAGCACTTTCAATTAAATAAGTATGTCACAAAGTGTTTTATAGAGCAATAAAAGGACAAAACCCAAACCATTAAAGCTAAAAAGAGGAATGAGGCCCACTTATAAAATGTTTGGCTAAGCGTGTGTGTGTCTGTGTGTGTGTGTGTGAGACATACTCCCTACCCTTCACTTCCTTTATTATTGCCCATCACCTCTCAGACACCGTACTCCATCTCCCAGCATTCCTCTGTGCATGCAATCAGCAGTTTAACGGTCGCTTGACTTCACAGACGGTTCGTAAGTTGTGAAACATTCATCCTCGCTGCCATTTCTTGTCCCGGTGGTCGACTGTGGAACTGCAGCAACGACAAAATGACAATAAAGTTATTAGTTTATGTTGTTTGAGAGTTTAAAGTCTGTGGGACTGCACCACATTCAGGACTTAATGAGATTATGGATCAGCAGTAGTCATTCCTTCAGGAGACTGTGCAGTGCATCATGTCAATGTCATTAAGACTCATTGATATTAGGTCACACTAAGACTTTGAGACCTTAATTTAAGACTTGACATCAAAACATAAAGCCACAATTCAACATTTAATCAGAACTCAGTCTGTAGATTCTTTTATCGTTTATTTTTGCCATTTTAAAGAAAGAAATCCAGTAATTTGCTTCTAAAAACACCTCCAAAGGTCTGAAAAGGCGATTGTGTTCCCATTCAACGTCAGCTGGACGTCACGGAGCACGAGGTCGGTCTGATCACAGGTCACAGGTTCACCTGGACAACAGTGATATAACACATCAGGCTACACAGGCGACACACGTTAGTACCAACAGTTGTGTTTCAGCAGCATTACACTGTAAAAAGTAACTCCACCTCGTGCAGGTAACAACACCCTGCAGCGTGACACGTTTAACCCTCGCAGGTCAGTGCAACACTCTTCATACAAAGGTTTAGTGGGCGGTCGCCTTTGTAAAGTGTGACTCTGGTCCCCAAATATGATAAAGGAACACACACACACACACACACACACAGCAGAGCAGCTCCTTCCAGCAGGATGGACCTCGCTGCTTGTGACAAATTGCATGTGGAAGGAAATCTGCAGGGCCCATTGAACTTTAGTATTGCTTTTATTCCTCTGTCATGTTCCCGCTGAGATGAAATGGGATCGCTTTCTCTCTCTCTCTTTTATTTTTCCCTCTCCCCCTGCTTCCCTTCTTCACGGCTCCGTGACCGCCGGTGTGCCGGATAAACGACCAACCCTGCCTGACAGCCGTAGACTTCCTCCTCTCCTTCTTCCATGAACTTGAAATTAAAAGGGGGGGGGGGGGACACGATGTACACGTCCAACCTTCTTTTATTCTGTAAATGCTGCCGACACGGACTCTTTGTCGGGTGTTTTATGCGACAGAAGGGCAAAATAATTCAGCAAAATACTTTCATATCCACTACTGTGAAAGTGGAGACGTTGACAGCAGCCACAGGCCAGGCCACCATGAAGTTAGAGGTGGACATTCATGGTCCCTGCAGGATGCATTTGAATGATTTTGGTGACCCCCCCCTTCCCCCCCCCCCCAACCTGTTCGTTTCCTCCACCACCATCCACATTGTCTTTAAACCTTGAACCGTTTTGGTCATATTTCAAGAACCACCATTTAAATTAGAATGTATATTATTCTTGAAGGTCCTCAAAGGATGAATCCTCACGGATTTTGGTGTCCTTGCTTGTAGCGCCACCTGCTGGCTGATGTTTTCACTTGTACAGAAGATATCTCATCATTAAATGGCAGAAAACACATTCTGGACATTTGAGCATCAACCACATTTTGTAGTTTTGACCAAATACTTGAATCTTTTGCGTCATTTTTCGTCTGTTTCTGCTGCTTTTCAAGGAATCTCACATACACACACATTCACCTACAACTCAAATCATCAAACATCACCTCCTGATCAGAGATTATAGGAACAGGACGCCACGTACCCACATATACAACCAAGAATGACCTTTAACACAAACATTGTGACATAGCTTCTCGTGGTGGACCTCAGGGGGTCACTGATTAATAAAAAACTATGTTATAATCCTCTGTGGTGCATGAAAGTCCAGCAGCCAGACAAACAGATAACAGCTGACAGAGAGCAACTGGATATTAAAGTGAAGTCAATGGCAACTGGATTAATTATCCGGCTACAAGCACGAGGCAGATTTCATGGAAACGTTGTCCTTTTGTGACATTTGTCCGTCCAGCATGAGACAAACACGAGTAACTTCACCGGGTAACCTGAGATTCTCCCGGCTGTTAACCCGCTAAACCCGGAGCGCAGTGGGTGTTGGGTGGGTGGCGTTGGGAGTGTTTGTTGTGCAACAGAACCCGCCGTGGGAAAATAAAGACGAGCCACTTAACAGCCACTGAGCTGTTTAATTAGTCGCCCCGCTGCTCGTTAATAAGGACAATAACGAGGAGCACCGCCCACTGCTCGTTAACGAGCGCTGAGCTCGTCATCGAGCAGGTGAAGGCCGACGCTGCTGGCTTTCTGCGGGGGGTTGTGATTGGCAGGCCGCAGCGGGGGGGGGGGGGGGCGTGGCCACCAGGCCGCTGCGAATTGCAAAGTTAAGAAACAGCGGGAGCTCGTAATGTGTTGTTGCACTTTTAGCTCCATGGATCAGGGCGCGATCGATCGGCCGCTGTTTATGTGCACAGACGGAGGCGTGGGGCGTTTCTCATACAAAGGTTATCAGGTATTGATGAGGGAGCTGATGGGTTGTGGCCTTTGGCTTCGCTGTGCTCGGAAAACTGAAGGGGAGGGGGAGAAAACGTCAGCAACCACAGCACAGCAGGACGCCTCCACAGAGCAGCATGCACTTCTTTTTTATTAATACTCAAGTTAACACCAAAAGTCCAAAAACATCCACGTCCATATCTTGGACAGTGGACAGTATCTTTAGATTTGGCACTGAAACAATATTGGACATGTTTATATATTCCTGGCAGCGCGAGAAGAGACTTACAGAACATATACACGAGTCAAGTGTGAAAAAAGGTCATAAAGTTTCTCTTTCTGGCTCCTCAAATACTTCTATAAATAAGTCAATTGAGCTGCGCTGATCCTAAAGTCCTGGCAGAAACAGTTTAGCATCTATCAACTAGATCTTCAAGTCTTTCTGCAAGTAACAAGGAAAAAGTCTCAGTTTTACATTTGTGATGCATCTTCTTTGATAAATGTGAAAGAACAACCACTGAGGCTGCATGACGTGTCGTTCAGTAACGACTCTTTGATTTGAACGAGTAGAAACGAGTCATTCGTTCAAGTTGGCCGCGCCTGTGCAACAATAATGATGCACGAGTCTCGTTTTATCTCACGTGACAGCTACGCAGGCTCAGGATAGGACAGAAATTAGTAGCTCACTACTGAACGAATGACTCTAAAGAAAAAGAGTAGTTCATTTTACTGAAGTCACTAAAATGAGCCGGTCGTCGGACCAGCCACTCGGCTTCTTGTGGGAAGCATCCTTACACCTTCTTAAAAGCAAGTAGAGGGTTAAATGAGGATTCCTTATGTTGTGAATGTTTTGGTTGTTGATATTACTTTGTAACTTGGTTTGCTGCTGTCGTGGCCAGGACTCTCTTGTAAAGGAGATTCTTAATCTCAATGAGGTTTTCCTGGTTAAATAAATAAAATAATAATATAAAACAGAGCATATTTGTCTTAGTCTGCGGGCGAATTGTCCAGAAAGTGACGTCCATCATGTCTTTTCCATCACGTGTGTGTGTGTGAGGCGGCATTATCTCCTTCCCTTTGGTAAAATGATGCTTTGAAGCACGTTTCTTTAGCATTTAGAGACACAAGCTCTCATCACTGCTGCAGAAAAGACAGTTTGACTGTTGTCTTGGTCTTTTATCTTCCGGGGGGTCTTGGGAGGACAAACATGCTGTCCTCTTACAAGACAACTGTCCGACTGTTGCCGTGAAGTCTGATCCGAGCTTCAAAGCATCGACGTGCGGCCTGAAGACTTTTCCAGCCAGCCGAAGTAGAAACTTCAAGTCGTCTCCCTCCGCAGGTGGAAGCGTTCATCCTCCTGACTGTGTTCTGACTTTACACGACGTTCACACTGACGATGAAATGTCCCACAATGCAACACTGAGCAGTGGCTCCACAGCAAACCAAAGAAACACAGAGTGAGAAATAAAGTTTTCCGTAGCGCTCATAAGTCACGTCCGACGTCACTCCCGTAACATAACGCATGCTCTGCAGCTGCAGTGTGGACGTATGGAAGTGGGTCAGCAGTTGGTGGGTTCAGTGCCTTGCTCAAAGGGCACCTTGAACCGTCGACCTCACCGGCGCTGAGCGGGAGCTGGGTCACCTCCAGGAGCGCCGATGCTGCTGTTTCTCCTCCTCCTCATCCGTCTTGCGGCCGCGGCGACGGAGGCGATGCGTCTCTCGTGTCGAACAGGTGAGCACAGCCATGCATTACAAGTGCCGAGCGGCCGACCCCGTGGGACGCAACACACACACACACACACACACACACACACAGCAGCTGGCTGCAGGTAAAAAAACAACAAACACGAGCACCTGACAGAAAATAATCCCCCGAACAAGGACGAGCTGAGAGCACGGTTCTTTTTATATAATGTACAACATGCTGTGTTTGTTCTGCTGCATCAGGTTTAACATCACAGGCTCATTAGCTGCTGCTGCTTCACTGAGAGCTAAACGTGTGCAAATAACCCAGATAATACTCACTCACTGTGATTACACGTCCACAACGTCCACAACGTCCACCAGCAGCACTTTCACTTGTATTCTACTGCTGTGTCTGTGGGGAGGTTTGGAAATGTTGACAAATCTTAGGTTTAACTTCCAGGAAGTGTCTTCGGTTGGACTTGGCGTTGATGTTTGGATGTTAAGAAACATCTCGTGTGGACCAAACAGGATGTCAGTGTTTCTGGGACTTCCTGTCTAACTGGACTGCAGCTGTTTGTCACAGCGCCCCCTGCTGCTGCTGTTGCTGCAGGATTTCAGTCTGAGGGTTTTTTATTTCAGAAACGACGAGATTCAAACCTGCAAACTAATGTTTTCTCTGCTGAATTTGCATTTTTTAAATCAAAATATTTCATTCGTGTGAGTCGTGTAGATCCCAAGAGTTTTGTTTGTCTTCTTCTTCTTAATAAAAACGTCTTAGCTGAGACGTTTCGGCCAATCAGGATCAAGATTACTGCCTCGTCTTCTCTCCGATGAATGTGCTACAGTAACGTGAAGTATCGCGGGGAAGGTTTCCTAAACTTACCCCATCAAATCTTTCAGCTTGTTAGCATGTCAGCTAACGTTAGCAAAGAAATGAACAAAATTCTGACACAGCAGAAATGCTTTTAAATAAAAGTGGGGATTTTGTGCCTCAAATAAATACATTTAATATAATATAAAAAGTATTTTCCCTTTATTGTCTTCAGCAGAAGCTTCAGGGGTGATTTTACAATAAAAACAGATGGATGGATGTAAAGGGGTCGGTCGAAGGTTTGATTGTTTAGGGGCATGTGCATGTGATGGTGCCCTGCCAGCAGGTCTGCTGCATGAATCTGTGATGAAGATGATGATGAGGGTGATGAAGATCAGAACGTCCTGACTGTGCGAGGAGGGGGAAGTTGTGATTTCTGGGTTAGAACATCCACTGAGCTTCAGAGGATTCGTTTCTGTGTTCTGCACGAGTCAGCATTGGCCTGAATTCCAACAATATCACCCTGAAGGATGTAATACCAGCTGGTGCAGTGAGAGCTACCCCCCCCCCCACACACACACACACACACACACCCCTGTATGATATTGCAAAGAGAAAAGTCATCGGGCTCAGCCCCCCCGACAGGCACCTGTATTCGATTTCTCATCTCGACTCGGCGGAGAGCTCTAAGCCTTGTTCTCGCTGGCACTAATCCTCGCTAGAAAACAGCTTTCAGAGGATTAGCATCAACGGGGGCCGAGCGGCGCTCGTCGGCGGGGGAGCCGTACTTCCCCTCTTCTTCTTCTTCTTCTACTTCTTTTCAAGCCTGTAAGTTAACCTCGCACACACGGCTCGACTCGACTCGGAAACCCTTTTGACCTTCCGCTCGGCTTCCTTCCCCGTCGGCCTCCGTTAAAGCCCCGCGATCCCCGCTGACATTCAGTTGATGCTTCCCCCTTCACGCCGCCTCAGCTGTGTAATTCCACGTCGTCTGGAGGAACTGGGCGCTGGGCGGGACTCGACCCACCCCCGGTGAGCTTACTGTTAAATAAAAAGCTGGAGGTAAAGAGGTGTCAGTCAGGCCAGGAGGTGTGCAGCTCGCTAAAATAAATGGTGAAGAGGAGCGTCTGATTCGTGCTGCAGGCGATGCACGGGTGGAGAGAGCAGGCCTGAAACACCAGCGCTCGCGGCTCCTGATAGATGCTGAAAGAGCGAAATAATGTGAGACGATGGTGTTTTTCTTTTTAAAGCAACAATTCTGTTGCTCTGAACAAAGAGAGGATTATTCTGCGTGCTGATGTGAAGGAGCTGCTGGAGGCCACAGCTCCTGCAGCAAACACACAGCCAACTACTTTTTGGAGATTTTTCTTTTAATGTTGTTTCTCTTTTCTTCTCCTTCGTCTTCCCCCTAAACCTCTGCAAATACTTCATTCTAATCACTGGCTTTGATTCCAGTTCTCCCTCCGCAAACAGCGGGGCCGTTCGCTTAAGAGCAGCGAGAAAGAGGGAGATGAAAGCCGGTGCATCCGGGCAGGGATCAAAAAAAAAACTAAACAAGAAAAAGAAAAAGATGCTTCCAAATTCCTGCTGGTTGTGACAGAGATAAAAGACGGCTCTGCCGGCTTGTGCTTAACATTCCCATTAGACTTCCAACAATGGCTGCTTTTGTGTGCTCTCGTGTACGGCTACGAACCGAGATTCATTTGCCTCCGGTTACTTTGCAAAACACAATTCAATCACAGGAAAAATATTGAATAAAGAAAAAGGAAGAAAGGGGAAGCAAATAGAAAAAGCAAAGCTCGCTGATCTGACGAACACAAAGCAGGAAGTAACACGACGCTGTTTAACAAGCCGCAGGAGGCCGACGGGAACTTTCTAATGAGCCGGTGCTGCTGCTGGTGACGAACTGCTCACCTCTCGACGTCCGTGCTTATTAATCTGCTTTAAAGTGTAAAATAAAACCTCAAACATTTAAAACATTGATTCTTTTTACAGCTGAGAGCTGAAACTTCTTGTCCTTCGTCGCCGGTTGATGGCGTCGTAACACGGACGAACGAGTCGTCTCAAGAGAGTCATTCGTTCATTTAAGCCGTGCCTGCACAACAACAACAATAACAACAACCACAATAACAATGAAGCATGCGAGTTAAGTTTCTTTTCACGGGAAATTAGTTTCCTTAAACTGAGTAAAATTAACAAAAGAGTCGTTCATTTTACTGACTCGAAGAAGCAAGTCAGTCAGTCCGGAGGGAAGTCAATGCGTCCTTTCAGATTCTGGTTGTTGTTCATCTTTCATATCTCAACATTTCCTCTTTTCTTCTATCCATTTTCTCATTACTTTTCCTTGCCTACTTTCCTTGCCTTCCTTCCCTGGTTCCTCACTTCCTTCTCCTCCATCTTTAAGACTTTTGCCCTTTCTCTTCCGTACTTCCACCTCTCCTTCACGACCTCCTCTTTCCTTCTTAACATCCACTGCTTTCTCTTTCCATCACTGCACACCTCCTTTCCTACCCTACCACCTTCCTTCAGTTTTACGTCTCACTTCCTCCTCCCTACCTCCTGTTCTTGTTCCCTTTCTCTTCCTTCCTACTTTCTATGCTTTTACATCTCTACTGCCACCTTTCCTTACTGCCCCCTCCAGCTCTTTGCCTTCCTACTTACTCCCTCCTTCCCTTTGTCCTTTCCTTCTCTACAGCCAACTTTCCTCCTTTTATTTCCACCTTTGTCTTTCCTGCATCCTTGTTTCCTTCCCTTTATCTTCACCTTTCTTTCTGTTGTGCCTCATTTGGTTTTGAACCTCCTCCTTTCCTTACCATCCTCCTTTACCCTCCTTGTTTCATTCCCTAGTTCCTTTCATCTTTGGCCACCTACTCCTTTCCTTCCCTGCCTCCTTCCCTACAATCACTTTACCTTCCTTTAATGCCTCCTTTTCTTCCTCAACTTCATCCATTTCCTTCCTTCCTTCCTTCCTTCCTTTCCTTGCTGACGTCTAGTTGAGGAGCAGTGAGGGAGGAAAAGGAAACCAGCAGGTGATGGCGAGGACCCGGGTGACCCTGGGGAGGTCGTCGTGGGTGACGAGCAAAGAGGGCTGAAAAATGGGCCCCACACACACACACACACACACACACACACACGCACACACACACACACACACCGGGATATGAAATATTATCAGTTCTGTTGATTGAGCTTATTTGGGTCTCCTAGTGTTTCTGCAACGTCAGCTGTTCCTGGTCGGGGGGGGATTTGATGACGGCTAATAAACTGCACCTGCTAAATAAAGCTACCCAATCCCCTAATGGCAGGACAGTACATCTTACTATGCTTACCTCAAGGCTTTACCAACTGGACAGCTTTGCTAATTTAGCAAACTTTTAAAGGTCGTGAGCTCATTTCAGGGGGCGGCGTCCTGTCCCTCTTCCGGTCGACCTTCATGATCTGATTCTCTTCGTCTTCGTCGTCTTGTCTGCTGTCAGCTGCTGCACAGACGTCCCCGTTTGCGGGATATTTAATACCTGACGAGCACCATTAAGCACGCTTTTAATGAACAGTGCGTCGTTAACTCAAACACTGTCAGGTGGAAAGCTAATTGGAACTCGAAATGAAGCGACGCGTCATATAATAAGTGGCTGGTTGTAAATAAATGGAGGAAAATAAATCCCATAATGAGCTGCGGGGACAGTGGACAACGGGTTGGTCTTTTTTTTTTGCTGTGACAATATATATATTTAGTTAAGCTAAATGACCCACTACACATGCTGGGAAACCCTCCAGCTCTCTGAGACCCTGCGGAGGGTGGATGCAGAACCGGGTGGTGCAAACACAACCGTTTTGACACGTAGCTGTACGTTTACAGGTGCTACAGGTCTGTCTGCAGGAGTCCAGAGTGCTGCTGTATATACAGAACAAGCAGTAGAAAGACCCATCTCTGCTGCAGGCTACAGGCTACGTTAGCCGTTAGCTAGCACAGCACACCCGAGTCTCTGAGTGAACTGTGGGTAATGTAGGCTCCATGTTTCAGCGTGGGAATGCATGTGTAACAGATCGTGTCAAAGCGTTTTATTACTTTAACTGGACTCACTCAAAAAGAATGAAACACACATTTAGTTATTTACAATGTAAATATTCATGTTGGTTGTAAATAGTCTACACATTTAAGATTTTCTTCTTATTTAATTTTACTTGTTGCTCATGTGTGACTGCATGTGACAGATAAAAAACTCTGAATTTTGAACTTTTCTCACGTAAACGCTCACGAGCCTGTGTAGCGCCGTGAGCATAGACGCTAACTGCTTCACGCTAGCATATACAAACTCGACAGTACTCGCTGGAGTCGCGGCTTCACACATCTCAACAACTGTTTCCTTAATTAGCGGATTCATTAATTATCAAAATCACTGTGCAATAGCAATACCCGTAATAATGTAAATTCATTAGTTTTGCTGTGTTTGCTGCTGCAGCGCTGCAGTTCCCTCATCGAGGGGCTAATCAAGGTTTCATCTTGTGCATAAAAACAAACAGAACTGTAACTCTGAGCTGTTACGATGTCGATACTTTGGCTTCACATTTGTTCAAAGTAGCTTAACTTTAGACAAATATCAAGGAATGACAGAAAACAAACACAACAACAACAACATGTCTGTGGTTGTAGGAGATGTAGCAGAGCCTCGAACACCGACATTAAGCGTTTACAGGTAACAAATTGTATAAAAACGAAGAGTAATAATTGACTTTCTTTGGCCCTTTAGGGAGTTGTACAGACATGTTGTATAATGGTGCAGCAGCTTGATGACTCTGTCGACACATTTATGATTACACACAACAATATTAACAACATGCTGGTGATTGAACTATTGATAACAGGGGTCACTGGGTCATTCTCACTCTCCTAATGGTGACTGGAGATTAAAGGTCAGGAGGTCACCAAGCCTGTCATTAACCGCTCAGCCAATCAGAGCTCATCCGTCTCCGCAGGCGCCTGTGCGTTAAACAAACACACCCAGAGTGCCAGTTGGAGCAGAGTGGGCCGCTACAGATGGCTCGCAGGCTGCTGCTGCCTGCAGTCGAGGAAAAGGGTGAAGTTTACTGATTAGTCCCGTTAATCGCGTGTAAGCAGAATGTGAACTTGCTGATGGCGACCTCAACAACAACGCTGCTGCTTGTGATGCATTTATGCTCTGATCCAGTCCCAGCGGAGTGTGTGTGTGTGTGTGTGTGTGACGCACCACATGTGGACAAACCAACATAAAGGGCGATTGTGCAGCTCTCAGCTCCCCGCCGACCTGCAGACCTTGATCAACGCTCTGGGCGATTCATACCAACACGCAGGCGGGTCATTACGCAACAAACAGACGCATCCACAGCAGCGGTCAGCTGAGGTCAAAGGTCAAAACATTACTGCAGAGAGGACTGATGCCTCTTTAAATGAGTATTTTAAGTGCATGAGCACGTTCACACTGTCAAATGTGCCCGGATACTCAAAGTAAAAGCATTTTTTATTCGTTTTAATAACACTGAATTGAAGTAAAGGGAGCGAACAAGGCGGCAGATACTTTTGCAGGTCAAAGGTTGAAGATAAGACGTCGCTCGGCAGCGACGACGTCACAACGCTGTCAAGTGAGTGCACAGTGTTTTACATGGACGTGCACAGATCACTGCAAGAATCCTGAACGTAGTGACGCGTCGTTCATGAGCGAATCGCTCTTTTTGATATGAACGAGTACTATAAGAGAGTCATTCGTTCAGTTTCTCTCACGTGAATCAGAAGCAGATTTCTTACCGAGTTGTTTTTTAAGTCCAAGGAATTAGTTTTGGTGCAAACAAGAGCACAAATATACACAGAACATTTTAAATAAAGCCAGTAAAAGCACGGAGATGACGAATGACTTAAATAAAAATTGTTAATTTTACTGAACAGCACAGAAAAGTGACAGAAAAAGGTAGTATCATGTGTATATATATAGATATATATATATATCTATATATTTCTTTTTTTAAGTATATATGTATATTCTACATCAGGATTCTTTGTTTTCTTTCATGCTGCTCTGCAGTTTCTGCGCATGTTATGTGTGTTTGTAAGATAAAAAGGACAAAATATGAAGGATGTGTTTGAAGAACACCGTTTTAAACTTTAATATATATTCATACACGTGTTAATAATTAAAGGCGCAGAGTGAATGAGCTGTTTGTTAGTACAAAGGCAGTTGATCAATGAGTGGATACAGGGTTAAATCACACTTTAACACCACATCCAATTCATTATTTACACATTTGCCAGTTCGGACACTTGTATTACCAGGCGGCGCGTACATGAACGTGAGTATCGCCATGGCAACAGTGGGAACACAGACAGCTTGTGGAGTGGATCACAGCGATCGCATTATTGATATTTGATACAATAAAAGCAATTTAAAGCTGTTTTTGTTGATACTGTGCAAGTTGCTCCACTTTGTTTTAACAGAACCAGATTGAGCCTTTTGTCGTCTGTCGGCATGTTTTCTTGTTCCCTCGCTGTGTACACACCATAATGAGCACCCCAGAGAAACACACACACACACACACACACAGAGAGGGATGTATCTGCTGTAGTGGGCCGAGGCTGCAGCCGTCCTCCTGTGGATCAGGTGAAAACTCTAAGGCCTTGACTGTAAGTGAGACACACTTCCTCTCGCTTTTGAGGGCGCGTCGACCCGACGAGTCAAACCTGGCGAGATGACTGCACTCAGAAAGAAGAGACGTGGTTCTACATGTGGAAAATGTTTAATAGCTTGAAGCACAAGAAGGTTCGTGGTGACCAACGCTCCACCGAGGCGCCGCAGGAATCGTCAGTCCTCTCGACACTTTGGCATCGAGCGATTCAAGACGTCGAACAGGAAAAAACGTGAGGAAACAAATCATCAAACAACCTGTTGGAGAATCGGTTTTTATGTTAGATTTCCACCTGCTGATGACGTCATGACTCCTGGACTGTGTGCATCACTGCTCTGTTTCCTGTTTTATTTTGTAATCTTGGTCTGGTGTTGGTGTTTTTCTTCTGACTTCCTGTCCTTGCCTGTTCCCTCATTCTGATTACACTCACCTGTGTCTAGTTACTCACCTGTTTTCTGCCCTTTGCCTGTTTACACCGGTTGTCGTCCTTTGTTCCGTGTAAGATCATCGTTTGCTGTTTGGGGTTTATGGTCTTCGCTGTTTCTGCCGGTCTTTTCTTAAAATAAATCCTGTGTTTGCATTTCCCTGCTGCCTTATGATGAACCACCACAGACGTGTGATTAAAAAAAGCGTTTTGGATCAAAATGTTTTGTGTTTTTATTCAAAAAAACATGTCAAATGTTTGTAGTTTTTGAATTCATTCATTTATTGACTTACAGAACCGTTTAGCTGAGGCAACAATAAGCATGAACAGCAGTTCAAAGAGTGAAATCAATCAGAATCGATCTTCAGTGACATCTGTGATCACTTCCTTGACGTGTTGCACATGTGTAGCAGTCTCTCGAGAACACACTTGATCATCTTGGTGAAGAATGAATTCGTCCGGAGGGCGTTGAGTGTGTCAGGAGGTCAGCAGATGACGGTTTAAATCATCTTCCAGATCTATAAAAAGGCCGGTGCATTTTGAATCTTTACTTAAATTACTGGAGCAGAAAAACACAAAGCGTATTGACATTTTCTAGATCCACTCATTGATGGTTTGATCGCGTCTGCAGATGAAGCACTTTCCCCTGCAGGGTCTCCAGACCGAGGCTGTCACATGACACCTCTAAAACCTCCAACACCTCCTGAACGTGGAGCTGAATCCACGTCTCTTCATAGTTTCCCTCCAGTGGCTCCATCAGGACAACGTTTCCACCTGTACATGAGAAACATCCCCTCACGATGATCACTTCCTGATCACATGAAAACTTCTGGTCTGTTACAATCTGGCTACTGGATCCGTCTTCAACCCCCACGTGAAGGACAAACGAAGGACCTCCTGTTGGTTACATCTAACCTGTAACTGGGTAAAGACTCCTGAGTGCCTGCATCTTGATACAAACTCACCTGAAAGGGTCCCTGTAACTCCAGAACCAGAAGGTTATTAGATGTTTTGGATTGTTTGTGAATGAAATGAATGTCAATCCAACTCCGAATGCCTCTGCAGTTGATATCTTTCGCTGTTAAAACCCCCTGAATGTTTTTCCGACCTTTTGATACGTGTGGTTATTACTCATTAGAGTGAAATGTTATTTTCTGATTCACAAACTGCAGCTGCCTCCCTTCATACGGATCAATTTGCTGGTAAAAACCTTCTCACATCCCCGTTGTGTTATTAATATTTCTGTGCATACAAATGAAACGGGTCAAAGCACCAAAAGAAAACAGAGATATTTCCCTTTCATCCACCTCCTCACAGACACACACAATGTGGATTAAATAAGCAATATTGAATGTGGATTGGCTGTGTAATCCTCTGAGTGATGGCGGGAGTTTGTTTGCTGATGACAGGAGGTCTGAGGATGCAGGACTAACGCCCCCCCCGGGGAAATTACAGCCGCTCTGTATTCATGCTGTCACTTCACTTCACTGCCCGGTGAAAAACCAGATTTCCAGGTGTTCAATAGCAAATCATCTTGAAGGTGTCGTCCTAAACTGTTCCCAAAGATGGTTCCTGTCCTGTCGGGTCGTTCTCATCACGCTGATGTTTGTGTTTCTGATCAGTTTGGTTTTAATTTGTTATTTGATGATGTAAAAAGAGGGCGGGACGTCTTGATGGACAGCTGTGATTGGTTCATACTCGTAGCTCCAAGTGACATCACCAGCGCAAGATGGCAGCTCCCGTAGCATCCGAGAAAAATGTTGGTTTCATTTTTGTCAAGTGGCGGGAAGTGGAGACGCGTCGGCCATCTTTATTTACAGCGCCTTAAACCTGCATTCTTTCTAATGGCCTCGTCACTACTGGCTCCAAAAACAAGATGGCGACGGCCAAAAAGCCAAACTAGAGTTGCTACGTCCAGTTCTTTTACACAGCCTGTGGCCCGAAACCTGCGTATTTCTGGTCTGATAAGCTCATAAAAACTACGCTTTCAACAGAGCAAGGCTAGCTTCTATTTGCCCGTTCCTCCAGTCTTTATGCTAAGCTAAGCTAAGCTAACCACATCCTAACTCCAGCTCCATATTTAACATGCAGGCATGGGACTGAAATTGAGCTACATCCATGGAGTACATCCAAATTCAAAATGTTAGCATGTTATCATTCAGCGGTAGTTTTAGATGTATTAGAGTAACATGCTAACAGCATGAAGCTAGCACAACGGTTCTTCTTCAATGGAGCATCATTGAAATCAAAAGAAGTGTTTTTAGAAACCAAAAGGAGGAAATAAAAGGTGACAGTGATGGATTAGTTCTCTAAGTTTCTGGAAAGTAATGGTTTTAGAAATGAACTGCTGGAAGGTAAGAAAATCAATCTGGGAAGTGAAGGTTTGATTTGGCAATCTGCAGTGGTGTCTGATTACTCCCGCAACAGATTTCATTACTTGATCCACCTCCAGATTTCAGTTTTTCCAGTTTAAGAGTCCCTTCCTGTCAGTGTCAATATTGTCATACATTTTCAGAGCATACGAACACGACTGTTGACTGAGAACCACAGATTTACTGGTCCTCCTCCAGAGAGATTTTTGTAAAAGAAAAGAAAGAGCTGAGGATGTCACACCAAAACGATCTAATCCTTTAAGCATGGGAGGAACATTGTGGCACGATGAAAGAAATCTAACAGCTGAGAATTATTATTTTTTCCCCCGCTGAATGATGACAACTGCCAAGCACAACAACATCGCCTCAGGCCACAACAATCAGGGGGGGGGGGGGGGGGGCAAGTGGGGAAAAGAAAAATGAAAGACCGACGAAAAGGAAAGGAATATAAAAATACGAGGGGCCAAATATGGGAAGAGAGGACTA
>JAVQJD010103574.1:0-16043 GCA_036023655.1 Nannoperca australis | reverse complement strand
CCCCCCCCCCCCGGCGCGCCGCCCGCGCCGCGGGGCGCGGCGCGGCCTCCCCGCCTGCGTGCGCGTGCCCGCCTGCCCGCGCCCCCACACTCTCAACACCACTGGATACCACTGCGGTGGTCCCTCACTGATTCACATTCCCCTAATGCCAGTTGGCAACCTCTCGGACAGGCGCACTGTCTCTCCACACACACATTCACACACACAAACACACGAAAGAGACTCACTCACTACCCCCACACTGCTCTAACTCGCTCGTGCTTTTAGAAAATGGACACAATGGTGTGGATGGGTCCGGCTTTAGATGAGGCGCAGATTGAAGTCTTTACACTGGCGTAGTCATCTCGGTGGATTGACATCACCTCCAGGAAAGAGGCTGAGCTACTGGGAATATCAGAGCTGCTGAAGAGCTAACCCTCTATCAAGGAAAACTGAGGATAGGATATTTACTGAATGACTAAACCAATAGAATTTTGGAAATGTGAACTCCTTTACTGTGTGGCCTACCTATTTTCATTTAATCAATACATTATTATTTACGAGTTCTCTCTCTTTTTAAAATGTGGTCAGAGCTACAGCCCTATAATGGATCATTTGAAATTGCAGTGTAGGTGGGATGGGAAAACATATGTGGAAACCAAAGCAAGCAGTGAACACAACATATATTAGGGAAAATTAAGGATTGTGCCATTGTCATATAATATAGTTTAGATTCATTATTGTTGTCCCTACACAAAACAACCATATTAATGTAAAATATTAATATTTAGAATAACAAGATCAATCAACCGAGACATCTATTCAATGGTGAAGCATGGCTACAAAATGTCACCCACCAAATAAATAAAATTTTACATATACAAAGGTATAGATTATTGACACATACCTATATGTTACATTTCTAAATTAAGTTTAAGTGAAGATTAATGGGCAATTTGATGTTTAAATATGTAGAAATTGTGCTCGCAGAATTTTGGGTGTGATTGTTGACATGCGTACTAAGAGTCTATGGTAGCTACTAATGCGTAGTAAAAATCCATTCTTAAAAGTTAGCTAACTAGCAAAGTTTCAAGACAGCAAATACACGACTGACAAGTTATGGCCTACAAACAGCGGGGTTCAGAAGCAAAAGAAGAAAGAAGCAGCCAAGAAAGTAAAGCAAAGCTTCCAAAAATAGGCAATTTCTTTAAAAAGAAATGCGAGGTCCTGAGCACTAGCCGAATAAGAAACCTTTCAGTGCTAGCAACCAGGATTCAACTTCTGTTAGTAGACTGTATTTATTATGAATATGAAATTAGGACCAGTAGTTGAATGAATTTGAACATGTATCTGTCAGTAGCTGGTAGTTGTTCAAATTTAGTAGTAAAGTAAATTCCCAGCCTCGACCTAAGACCTATGCGTAGACATAAATAATGCTGTCACCAACAAGCTAATGTTTTCATATTTGTTAAGGTGCACCGTCACCAATAATGTGTTCATAGTTGTTAAGTTCAGTTTTTTCAATTAACTGAGCTTCACAATTTCCCCCCAACTGCAGAAGTACCCCTGGTTATTAATAACTGCTCTGTAGCATGGTAATCTGATTTCCTTGTATGCTCTCGTAATAACTTTGTTTTGGCATTAACTGTGCAGTTCATTTAGCAAAGAGCACTTTGAATATACCCAGTTTACCCAAATGTAGGTACATCATTAGCAGACTAGCTAGCTATTTAGCCAGTTCAATGTCCTGCCAACAAGTTAGCCAAGCAGCTATTGCTTTTTTTCTGCAGGGGATGCTAGCTGTAGGCTTTTCAGAATGTGGAATACCAGATGTCACTCCAGGCTTTAAGGGCAAACAATACAATATGTGTAACAAAACAGTGACTTATTACTGACGTTAAAATGGAACAGTAATGACATCAATTTCCAGACGGTGGCTATTGTCTTTTTAAGGTGGATGCAAGGGGTGCATATAGTTTATACTGTGGGTGTATACAGAGACCTTTTAGAACTTAGGGACTACTGTACATCACACAAGTTTTCATATTTAAGGATTAACTTCAGGTGTTTTTTCTAGACATCCAAATGGATATGAGGGTTCAGACACACTAACACATACACACACACCTGTGTCTTTGGCTCCCTGCCAGGAGTTGTGACATGCAGACAGACTATAGTTTTGTCCATCTGGCTGCTGCTCTCACATTTCACTTTTCTTAACATTTACATGTGCCTCTTTATTCACCCTCAGAATCTCAAACCTCTGCCATTGTATTCAGGGCCTGGCTGTGTGTCAGCTCTTACCTTGAATCTTGAGCAGCATGTGTAAACAGACACGTCGGGATGAGCTTGGGAAGAATCTCCATTGGCTTTAACAAAAACATGAGCTGAGTGTTTGTGCGTGTGAGTTTTTCTGTGGAGTTTGATACATCATTTTGACGCGTATCAGTTTGGTTTGTGCCTGGTGTCCTTTCACAGAAACAATGGCGGTTACCTTTTGCTACTGACTGTTCACAGACAGTCATTTAGGGAAAGGGGGGGGGGGGGGTTCTATATTAATTAATTACAAATACTTTGAAATGTCAAGTATAGATAAAGCTTAATACCCTGTCTCCTCCCTTCTGCAACAGAGAAGCTTTTAAATGGCTCTCTGCCAGCCCCTATCTGCCAAACGACACCAAGGTTACTGGGAGAAGCTGAAATATTCATAATATATGCAAAACCACCGCTGTCCATGGACAGTGTTCATTGGAATTCAAGAGCTAGCTTCAAACCTTTGACAACTGCTTAAGTAATTAGTTGCTGGGAGAGCGACACCCCCACCCCCCTCCTCCTCCGCCCCCTCCCTCCCACTGCATTGCTGCTGAAACTGGCAAGTAAATATTAGAGCATTTTATCTTTTCAGTTTGATAGTATAATTGAATGTGTTAAGGAAAGGTTGTTAGATTTGGTGTAATCTAAATTCATCTGAAGATCGTTTGATATGAAAGAATCCACTGTTTAGATTCAGTAAAGTGTATGACTAAAGAGATTTCAACTACAAAGCCTGCATCGCTTTTAAGTATTTTTGAAGAAGTGCACTAAAGGCCGATTCTGTATTCTAATTTGAGTGTGCAATGTACGTAAGAGGTTGCAAGACAGTAAATCAATTTGCTGAAAAATCTCAAATCAGGATGTCACAAATCTTACATTTTGCCTGACAGAAGAGTCTCACTGCGTACTCATAAGTTATGTAACAGTCAGTTTGGGTTTTGAACAAGGTGCCTCATGCCTAATTCCACTGTATTTGACTTACAGATTTTGGCCAATGTATTATTAATAGCAGACAACAAAGAACAACATGTTTTGTGTTGAAACAATAGGAGGATTCCATGTTGGACACGGGCCTGTGCTGCTTCTCTTCTGCGTCTTCACTCCCCCCCCCCCTGCAACTGCTAGTCACCGGTCAGTTCGTCAAGGCTGGGAGCCCGCCGCACAATGAGAATCATGCCCGAATTGGAGAGGAGCCAAAGCCCATTCAGAAAGCAACTCCTCGTGCCCAACGCATTACCCCAGCTTATTAATCTGAAGAGGCCGCGTTTTTTGTGTTTACTAAGCATGATTCGCTTCTAATTAAAGCAAAAAATAATTATACTTCAAAGGAGCAGGGAGGTAGGGAAGCTGTTCAAAGACAAGAGTGCCGCTTGTCACAAGGAGAATTGCTTAACATAAGAATGCAGGACAGCAAAATTAATCAAATGCATTGCAGAGGTCTTAGAGCCTTTTTATTTTACTAGTTAAAGTGCAGTCAATTTCATATATACAGCACCACATATTAATTAACATTTCTGAACACTTTTATATCATAACTAAGTGATTTGACTTCTCTTGGCCTATAATGAAGTCATTTATGACAAGACTTTCTTTTAAATGTTTAGAAAAGCAGATATCCTTTCCGATTTGGAGATTCATACACACATTTTATCCTTGTAGTTTTGTAGTTTTACTTTTGTATTTATATGAGAAAGATGACATTTAATAAGCTGGATGGAGCAATAGAAAACTGAAATTGAATGTATTTAGTCAGTGGCATCTTACACCTGCGAATCAAAGAATTTAGTGGAATGAAACTGGGGCTGACTAAGTGAGTGTAATATGAACATGTAAGCCTGACTCCAAGGCTTAGCTCAGCAGCCATGGCTAGTGTGAACAATTGGACCACCCCTTTTTACGAGCACAAGTGTCCTTGTCCTTGGTAAGGCGAAGGTCGATGTGTTCCCCCCTCTCGCTCCCGCTGTGGCGCTTCCACCGGCCATTCATTTGGGCCTGTGATGGCTCTAATAACATCTCCATCACATTAAAACGGAACCAGGCTGAGGAGATGTTAATACTCCCCTGCACTCGCTGCCAGGGGAATTGGTCATGTATTACAACAAGTGCTTTTTAAGAGCCTCTGTGGCCAAGTCTATGGAAACGGCAGATATTCATGGCTTGCCTGCATGTGAAGCTCTTAACACGGCGGATTTTCAAGTTGTGACAGTTCAAGGGAAGCGGCGCTGTTAACATATTCAGAATGGTCCTGTAGCAAGGCCGTTCCTCCAATTCCTCTTTGCATCTCCACTGCTTGGCTGACAAGGTTGGCCGTTTTTTTTTTTTTTTAAAGGTGGAGATTAGAGAGGAATGCTGCAAACATTGAACTCAAAAGCAGCGTCTACTTAAAGGATAATATTGAATTTAAAACACCATGTGAAAATATGGTAAAGTAGATGGATAAATTTACTTCCCACAAATACAAATATTGACATATACATTAATACAGCAAGTTGTTCAAAATAGTCTAGACTGCTTGATTTTCTGTGTGAAATTGTTTTCCACTGACATTTATACTTCTCATAATAGGGAGGTTTTAACAGGAAACATGGACAGGTCCAGTTGGGGAAAAAAGCAGATTTTACTTGTCTATGGAAAAAATTAGTAGCTTGTTTACAAACATAAAAAATGTGCTTGCCCTTTTGAGACGGTCCCTGACTTCAGCTTTTCAGTTTCCCATCTACTGTCACGCAGTCACGCAGGCTTCAATATCAGATCATGAGCACATTTTTTTCCTATGATTTCTTAACAGCTTTATTGACATACATCCTGCGTGGTTTATCCTTGTGTGTATGATGCCTGTGTGCTTCAATTTGACAGTTTTCACACTGAGAAGAAGCGCTCAGTAGGGCGAAACAAACCAAATATCACTGCAGAATGTTGGATCTTTTCAGAGCCTTTTATCTCTTCATATCCATATAATGTATTTGTTTGCATCCCTAATAGGAAAGATACAGATAGCTGGATAGAGGCTGCGGTCCTCGACTAGCTGTCACTGCCGGTCGCCATGGTGAAGGAGGGATTGATGGCACCCATTGGCTAGTGAAGATGTATACATCATGTTGGTCCAGGGCTGCTGAATCCAGATGGACCTGGGCCATCCATTGTCTGTCAGGGACACAGCTGTCTGAGAAGTGCCGTCCTCCCTTCTCCTCCTTTCTTGCGCCACTAACGAGTCTTGCCCTCGCCACATAGGATGATGTCGTCTATACGGGAAGGAGGGGTTTGTCTGTCAGTGCACAAGGTTTTCAAGAAGCAAAATGAAGATGTGTACAGGAGTGCATGTATGGTTTTCTGACATCACGTCAGAGCAGCAAAGCTCACAGTGATTTGTTATTTCCTTTTGTCTGAAAAGAGGAAAAATGATTTTCAATGTAATATTTTGAAGTGTTGGGGCTTGAGAATCTAGAGGGAGTATTGTGAAAAGCTGAAGGATACGCTAAAATAAATGGTTTTTACTGGAGTTTTATTTCCAAAGTCAGTGAAACTGGTGAAGTGCTGGAATGTATTCTCTTTTTTTTCTGACAAGGACGAGGTGCAGCTGAAGTCTCAGGACACTGAGACTTACAAAACATCTTTCTTCAAATAGTCCTTTTCAAAGTAGGAGTTGTGTTTTTATTCCAACATCCAACTCAATATATGAATATAAACCATTAGACCTAAGTGTTGATTTAAAGTTATGTGCAGTGAGGTATGTGCCTCTGTGCTGTTTACAGGATGCCTTAAAAGGAAATGACGGCATTTTTCAACCCGGGTCTCATTCTCATAATTGTGATCATAGTAACCTTGCACTTCCCATGTCTGTTGGAGCGATCCGGGGTGAGGAAACTACAGTCTTTTCGTCTAACTCGCGAAAAGAAAGCGTTGAACTATTCCTTTAACCAAATCCGAAGCAGGTGTGACGAGTGCACACACACTCGCGCACACACACGCACACACACACATTCCAGCCAGCCAGTCAGCCAGTTCATCGCTTCCCTCTGAGGTGTGAGGTGGGACTAGGGAAGCATGGAGTTATTCACTGTCTGCCTACTTGGTCCTAATAGTCTGGCACAGCATGACTGACGCTGCCCCTCTCAGCCGTGATTGAGTGTATCGATCCTGAGCCGCTGCCGCCGGCGTGCTCCCTGGACACCAGGCGGGAGGAGACCAACAATCAAATCCTTCACTGGGGGAAAAAGCCCTCCTCATCTGCCTTAATCATCCGATCGATGATTAGCGCGCCGGCCCACTCATGTCTTTCTCTCACTGACAAAGACATCTCCTCAGTCTCAGCTTGCCATTTGTTTTGTTCTTTTATTATCCTCACTTCCTTCTCTTTATTTCACCTTTCATCTTGCTCTTTATATCGATGTTTGAGCGCTGCAGTGGATATGGCGAGTGTGTGTATGCCTACGTGTGACTGAAGCCAACATAAGAAACTCTTCAGCAAAAAGGCCTTCTGCTGACCATCCATTCTTTTGAGTCAAAGCGATGAAGACGGAGAAATAACCTGATTAGAAGGAGAATAGGAGAGATGCACAGAGACATACAGAAAGACAAAGACAGAGGGGATGTAATGGAATCTGACAAAAGGAACTGTTGAATCACCTGCTGCTTTTCGGGGTTGAGATGCTTCCAACCTTCTCTCCTAGCCCCCATAACCCCTGTCTGCTGTCGTCAGTAGCCAATGATGCACTTCTCCCTCCTCTGTTGGGCGTTGATTGGGCAGCAAATTGTTCCCATCACCTGGCATTAGTCCAAGTCTCACCAGTTGAAGCTTTTAATCTGATCATTATCCTGGTGCTAAGCGGCAGCACCACAGCTTCTGTTTGCTGGAGCAAGATATTGTGGCTGATTGAGTGAGGTGGACGGCTATAGAATTTCAGTCCCATCGCTGTCGAACCGTTTAAATGTGTGGATTATCAGAACTGGAACAGGATCATGTGACCTCTGTCTGTGCGCTCTGCTTGTCAGGGAGCCCCTCTCTCTGTCTCTTTTCCTCTTCTTCAAATCAAGTTGTTTCCACTCCCAAGGTTACCCACTGCAAATAAATTAGTTAGATAGTTTCCACACACTCACATAGAGCACAATGCAAGCAAATAGCAGAGTTATTTTGACTTGAATCTTCCACTCTCCTGACAGCGTCCTTGTGTGCAATACTTTTCTTTTTTTTGCCTTGTAATTTGCACAAATGGAACAAAGCCTTAAACCCAGACCACACTGCCTGTATACAAGTGTTACACAGGTTAGAGCAGCCACACAGCCCATGGGTCATCTACAGATTCGGCGTGTCACCTAATTTCTGCATGTTATGTGCGAGGTTCTCAGCAAAAACTGAAACTAAGTGAAAATTATCTGTTGATAGTCATGTTCCAACCAGCAACATTACACGTTTCACTACAGTTTCGATGTCTAAATTATAGACTGTATATAAAGATGGACGACATGACAGCTCTCTAAAAGTGAACCCAAAACACCCTGATTGCCCCCTTGTGGCTAACTGCAGTATAGGTGAAAAGTATATAAGTAATGTTGGCCTTCCGCACCATTTAAATTCCAGGTATGGTTACATTTAGGCTTCCCGGTAAAATATCCTGATGGAAAAAGGGTAGTGGACAAAAGTGTAATAGTGTGAAGACATTGTGTGACGAGAAAAACCATATAATGATTTGAAATGACCCTGGTGTGTCATTGTCGCAAGCTACGTTACAATCTTTAATTAAGAAAACGTGGTAAGCAAAGTTATTTGTCTCACTTCATTTTTTTATTTTTCATGATCCGAATAATGATCAGTGATCAGTGACTCCAGTTTGTGACCTGATCCAAAGCGTGACTTTTATGATCCGTTACACCACTAGGCCCAGGCGTTATAACGCATGAAGCATCCGCTCAAAGCTATTTAAGGGTGCTAAAAGTGGCTAAGACTACCATTCGTCCTGAAAGACACAGCAGGAGAAAAGACAGGCAGGATAAGAAAGGGTAAGAATACTTAAGTGGAGGCTCTTTCTGTGAGCCATCCTCTTCACATCCTCAAGCAGCCTACTCATCGGATTTTGTCACAATGCAGTAAAACTTTTCAAGGCTGCTGCTCTTTGCCCACCAGCGACAAGTGTAGTGCAAAATCTGCAAAAGAAATACTTCAGCCGAGTACGCGTGCATGTTTCTTTTTGATTTTGTGTGTGAATGTACAGTGAACACCTATATAATGCATAGTGTCCACTAATGAGCACTTCCAGTTCATGTTGACTACAACAGAGTCTAGCACATGATTACGGCAGCCCTTCATCGCGCATGAGGAAAATACCAGCCAACGGCCTCTAAGTGCTCATTTTCAATTACCTTCTATTAGGAATTCCAGTATCTACTACCCCTCACAGAGAACCCACTCCTGCTGCCCACCCACTAACCTACACACACTCAATCAGCACCCGAATGGGCCAAGAGCCCGCAAAACATGGCAGCCGGAGAAACAATGCATGATGTAAGTTTGGAGAGCGTTGAGAGGCACTTCACGCAGAGAATCAGCCCGCACCATCTCTCGAGATGTAAGGCTGGGTGGGGGGAAGACGCAGAAACAAAATGACTGTTTTTAGAAGATCCACTTCTTCCTGATGAAGCAAAATCATTCTCCCCCCCATAGGTGGAGAATAGCTCTTGTGGATGCAGAGGATCACTAACGCTAGAGATGGGTAGTTATTGTTCAAGTGGCATTCTCTAACTTGCAAATAGCCCCTCAAATCTGTGTGGAGGGCTTTTTCTTCAACACAAATGCTGAAGTGTTCCTGCAAAGCAAATTAAGTAAAGAAATTAGAAGCAGAATTAGACAAAAGAGGCATTTGTAGAGTGTTAAAGTTAATCCAACGTTTGCACAGCGCATAAACAAAGAACTTCTTTTCTTTTTGTTTTATGATAACTGAATTGAAGTTTAAAGTTTGTTGAGTGTGGCAGAGCAGGTGATGGACATAAATGGATCCCCCCAGTAAGTGACTAATGTGTAACATCAGTCTTCACTAATGCCCGGCTGACTGTCAGTCTGTTTGGTGTGACACAAGACAACCATCCTGTTGTTTCCTGTCCCAATTCCGGAGGAGCTGATGGAGGCCGTTGATTGTTGTGTCGTTCCCATGACAAACAGGAGGCAAGGGAACCAATTAGTTGCGACGGCTTTTAACATTCCCCTCAAACCAGGAGGAGACGTGGAGGTTTGCTCTAGTCTGCCAGTGGCTTAATTATAAAGAGAGGATGTTTTCCCAAGGCCAGCGCATGCAGACATATTACTAATTCATTCTCCTAGCTTGAATACATTGAGTTGAGAATTGAGACCCATATTTAGCCAAATTTCTTGTACGGATGGCCATGCCTTTTATGTAAAATTCGGGACAGAAAAACAAGATTGGCAAAAGAAATCTGATTATTCTTTAGGGGAAAATAAAGAAAAACATGTTTTATTATGATGGATGCAATCTTCAAGTGCAGTACTCTTTCTCTTCATAATCCTCTCAAGGGTCATGGGTGGCTAAGGTGTATATCAGCATACTGTGTGTAAACGGCACAAAGACGCCTTCAGCTAACCAGTCTGTCACAGGGTCAATGACTACTCATATTCATTTCAATGATTTATTTCAAATGATTACAAAGATATTGAAAGTAACTTAACCTTGCACCAGCACTTAACCAACCCTGCTATTATTTACAGGTCTGTATTACTATTACCATGAACCTCCTGTGCATGTTATGTGTATACGTGGGAGATTGGGACTCTGGGTAACCTCTTCTGGAACTGTTAGGTATCATCAGATGTGCATTCCAGAAAATGAGTCTCTCATTTATTTATTTATCTTTTCATTTTGGGCTTTTGAAGAATCCACTTTCTTTTAACTATCTTTGTCTACTTGTCACAGCACATGGCTGAATTCAGATGTGGGTTTTATTGTCAGAGTTTTTTTCCTCTGTAGTTGATCTAGTTTGCTAGCTTATTAGCAACAGCTTGGGACTTTCCGTAACGCCTCTGCCTGTAAGCCAACGTTAGCTGTTCTTGGAAGTACAAATGTGAATGATTTCGTCCACAATCCCACTTACAAATACACCAAAAGCAGCAGCAACAGACACGAGAACATGCAGGGCAAGCGTGCAAAAACTTCTAAAAAGGTAAGCTAACGTAATAATTTCACAGGGTGAGGATGTAAAATTAATGTTACCCTAAGGCAGCTATTTTTTGTGTTTGTAGCCTCTGGATAGTTGTGAGTGCAGGATTCATTTAGGCTGCCAACCCTCAAAGTTTTTTACTAGATGTTCACTAGAGGTAAAGTTAAAATCAGAGGCCAAATGATGAATATTGTCGCAGTAATGAAGCTTTCAAGAATTCACTTGCTTTTTCGATCTGAGAGAGTGATCGCTGAAAAATGTCTTTCAGTATCCACTGCAGCAACACCTCACCCATGTCCGGCACCTTTTCTATATCTATAAAAGCGAAGACAAAACACACCAATCTACAAAAATGGCCCCCGAAATATGAAGTGCAGCACCATTAGCTGTTGAAGTTTTTCATGGTGGAGTTATTTTTTCTTTAACAAATCTGCCGGGCTGCTGCTGACTTGTTGGACTTCACTGTGTAAATGGTTCACCACATATGGCAGCTGCAAGCTTTCGGGCCAACTTGTTGAACTTGATGGATAGTGAAAAGGCCTTCAGGCTGCATGCGCTAGCCCTCCCTACCACCCCATGCTTTCTTTCCTTCTTTCTGTCTTTGTTTCTTCCTCTCCGACTTACTCTTTGCGCCTATTGATTATCAGAACTTCCTCTCAACACTCGGATGCATTACCTCCCCTCCTCAGCGTGTCTTTGCTGCTCTGACTGTTGGAGGTTCTCCAGCACTCTCCAAACAGGTCTGATCCTTAACAAAGGTGAGGGGGCTGGAGCTCGTTGTGTTCACAGCAGAGGTGAACGGGGAGAGGTCTGTGTTCCTGGCACACGATTCCTTCAGCACGCTGTCACGTCTCTTCAACTCTCCCCCTCTCTGATGTTACCTGGCAGGTGAGGGTGTGTGTAGGTGTGTGTGTATCTTGTTTTATGCCTTCTGTAGTTGGGGGTGGGTGGGGGTGATGAGGAGGTGAAGGAGGAGGACAAACAACAGGGTATGGATAGGGTCGAATTGGAGGGGGCGCAAGGGAAAGGACGCTAGGAAGACAAGAGGTGGGAGGTAAGTAAGAAGAAGACGAGGAGGAGCAGGGTGTATATGTGCAATGTGGATCTGTGTGTGTCTGTAAGTATGTGGGCATCTGTATGTCTATCGATTTGTGTATTTGTATGTGTGTGTGTGTGTGTGCGCGCGCTATGGACAGGGAGGGTGTGTGATGGCAGTGCCTTCAGGCTCCTCCAGGCGTAAGAATCAGTGAGCAGGTGGAGCGCACCGGCATCGCTGTCTTCTGACGAGTCCCCGCCGTCTCCTGTTTTGTCAGGACCCCTGGAGCGAAGAACGGGGAGTGTGTCTGGGTGTGTGTGTGTGTGTGTGTGTGTGTGTGTTGTTGACCGGTTGGGATGCACTGTGATCATTAGGATTCACAATGGCTTTGACAGCGGGGCTCTGGAGCAGTGGACACAGCATATGCCCAGGGAGATGACTGGTTGGCTGGCTGGTTATCTTACTGGCTGGCTGGTACTGTAACCGTGTCCACTCTGCTAATAAATTCAGATGCTTTAATTCAAACAGACTTTGCTCTGGCCCACTCAGTGTACCCGGCTTGTCTGAATTGCATCAGGCAAGACCACGAGTCAGAATTTTCAATTAGTTTGCTCTCAAATTCAAGTGAATTGAAAGCGTCAGAGAGAGAACATGTTGTTGATTTAGTAATGGGAATATTTGGGACTGCTGCTACAAGATGAGGCTTTTCTGTTATAAATAACACGTCGGCCTCCCCAAAAGCATCATTTGGCCTTACATGCAAGTTTTGACAGAGGAAGAGTTGAATGTGTGTGTGTGTGACTATCCTAAGTGTGTAAGTGGCTCAGGTGGTAAAGAAAGGACGTCCTAATAATAGCCCCCTGTCTCCACACTGGTCCACAGGCTGTAGCCGGATCGATTCTGCCTCTCCATCTCCGGCGTTGCCCGGCATCGTTATAGACCAGATACTGAGGGTTTAGTTTGGAATTGTGAGCAGCGCAGAGCAGCGTTTTCTCCGACATGAGCTGGATAAAGCCGAACGCCCTGGGGGGGAGGCAGCAGTGGTTTTTAATTGTTTGTAGTGTTAGTTGGTCACGCTGGAGGCAAGCTCTCCGGGGACAGGCCTCCAGCCCGGGTCCTGACCTCGCTACTCGCACACAAACACTGATGACAAAATGAACGCACTAATGCACACAGCCTCGCACAGGTAGGACTGAAGCAACAGTGTCTGAACACACACAAAAACAGCTACACACACACACACACACACACACACATATAGTTCCTGGTTTATAATGAGGAACCCAATTAACATTTGCACTAATGCTGAAAATCCCCCGCCACTAGTTTTAAAGATGTATAACCCTAACCCCACCCATCACACATATTTATGAAAAAAACTTAAAAACTGCCACAATTAGTTGATTAATTGATGAACTATTTGCAGAAGAACTATTTTGGTAACCGATTAATCGCATGAATCGTTAAGCTTTTCTTTGTCATTAATGACAGGAAATAAAGACATCAGTTTGGGCTCTGGGAAATTGTGTATTTGTAAATAAAAATTTGTTTATGAAATAAATGATTAATTGTGAAAATCAGATTAATCTATCAAAAAGAATTATTAGTTGCAGCCCTACTGTTTTCTCCACCAGTGAAAAGTGAAAAAGAGATGCTTTTCCTTCACGTTTCCTTGGGCATAAATGAATGGTACCAGAGCCAAATAATCAATGCAAAATCTTTTTAGTTTGCATTGAGTTTTTTAGTTTTGGAAATGTATGAGGTAAGCTACATAATATGTGCTTTGATTTTTGCTTAAGTGCCTTTTAATCGTTTGCGAGACCGTAATCATTCATAACAGCGAGAACCCAAATGGACTTCTCATAAAGAAAATTTTAAAATCTTCTCGGCACTTCAGTTTTTTTTTTCTTCCCTCATCTGCAAAGGCGGTTGTTTTATCCTTTGATCCACAGTACATTAAAGTAATACTGTGGGTTTGAAAAACCATTAGATGGCCTTTTGCAGGGCAGCAGGTCTCTTTTAAAAGCACAATGAACCTCTATACAGATCAGGTTAGAAACTTAGTTAAAGGCACAATAACACATAGTCTCAAATTAGTCTTAAATGGTGTTAGCCCTCAAATAAGACCATTGACTCCTGACCTGCGCTGCTGCGGTCCAATTACACCTACGGCTTTTTTCCCTGTTTTCAGCTGTTTGGAGCGAGACAGCGAGTTCTCAGATCCATTCGAGAATTAAAATATTCACATGGTGTGTCTTTTGTCTTTCTGCCCACCTGTCTTACTGTCCGTCATGCTCTCTGTCTGTCTGTCTGTCAGGGTGGCAGGTCTTGTTGAATAGAGAGTGGGTCATCTCCCTGACAGAGCTCAACTGGTAGTTATGGCAGCCTCGCCATGGCTGGCTGGCTCCACACAGTCACCAGGAGACAGGGGATCATCAAGTCTGTCCTGCTGCTCCACCACACACACATACACATCTATATGTTGCACATGATCATGCGCTCGCTTCACAGACACACAACATGCACCTATAGTAATAGCAGCTAGACAAAGTTGTAAGATCATTATGACAGACAAGGATATATTTGTCCATTTCCTAACCTCATTTGCTGCTTACAAATGATTATATTTCAGTAGTTTCTATAAACATTTTGAGTTAAACCGAAGTCGAACATCGAACTCAAATGGATTTGAGATATATCCTTTCAACTTGTGCTCATTTGAGCAGTTGTTGAATTAACATGAGCAAAAATATTATATACACATACACACATTTTGACTGCACAGAACACACAGTTATCAGTTAAAAAAACTAAACAAAAAAGCATAATACCCCACCAGTTAATGTCCCAGTTATTCCACAAAGTCAACAGTGTTTTAATCTTCTGCGCCACTTAATGTCCCATTTAAATGTTCCGCAGCCAAATATGAATCATGAATATCTGCACCCGGGGGTTGGCCAGCACAGTCTATTAGAATACATCACTATTGTACCAGGGGACCACTTTGTGCATCCCTCTAAAATGTATCATATCTCCACTGTAGAGAGGGAGACATGACTTCATGTGTCTTGTGATGTAAGTATTATTACAATTCATGAAATTCAAACACTTATGGCAGGGCCATTAATTTGAACCATAAGCCGTTGGGGAGAGATTTACAGTGGAGTTAAGGGCGATCCCACCATTAAAGGGACTTGGGAGGAAGACAGAGAGAGACTGCGAGATATAACTGGTTAGAGCTGGAGCTCGGCAAAAGCAGCTGCTGTTTGAATTTCTTCATGTATAAGTGCAGCAATTAATATTTCAGTTTTACGCTCTCAGGTCAAATTCGCAAGCATTTCCGTCAGAATTAGAGAGGGAATAGTGG
This sequence comes from Nannoperca australis, assembly GCA_036023655.1. Taxonomy (NCBI): domain Eukaryota; kingdom Metazoa; phylum Chordata; class Actinopteri; order Centrarchiformes; family Percichthyidae; genus Nannoperca; species Nannoperca australis. The sequence goes on along the minus strand of JAVQJD010103574.1, from coordinate 1,185 downwards.
AGTTCTGAAGGTTCACCAGTTAAAACATAACCCTTGCCTTCTGCCTTGGCTCTGACTCAGTCTACATACAGAGTGCTGAATTTTGCATGAGCGCCTGAGCGTATAGCAACTGGAACCCTATAGCGTTGTTTACTGATACTTCCTTGAGGCATCTCACTCCGCGCAGCCCATTCTGATAAGAGCGCGAGCAGCTGAGACCCGTCTCCCGTCGGTGCTGTGTGATGGTCTTGTTATACAGCAGTGCATGAAGAAACCACAGGCAGAGGTCAGGACATGCAGACGCACTTCTCTGCTTCAAAATGACCAATCAGGAAGTCTGCTCCCAGCCAATGTTCATTTCTCAGATAGGACTGGTACAAATTGACGTGACTCACAGCAGAAATAGTCTGGGTGGCCCTGCATGCTGTAAGTGCAACAAAAGTTATTTCCCTGTTCCAAGGAAATCAATATTATTATTTTACTGTGATACAGCATGACAAATATACTCTTTTAATAGTTTCTGTAGTGAAAAATGAACAATGAAAATGCCCTCGCGACTTACTCTTACAGTAAATCTCTTTCATACTATATCTGTGTGTTAACAGGTGCTTGTTAGCATAGAAACCAGAAGAGGTGGGAGACAGGTGGCCTGGCTATGTGCTAAGGTTTTTTAACCTTAATAAAGCAACAAAAAGCTCGGTAAACAATGACACAATAGAAAAAGACTCAATAAATGAGTTTGTAATTATAAACAATTATAGGCTTTGATTAACATTCTTAAGCAGTTTCCTTATAAATGTCTCATAATCTGACAATAAACTATGCTGTTATTAACACTTGAATAGTCTTTTTAACACACAGTGATGTTAATAAGCATCTTTTAGGGATTTAAAAGGACTTATTCCCTTTTAACTAACGCTTTTACAAGGAGCTCAATATAATGCTTTTTAACTCTTCTAAGCTCACAGTCTCCTGGTTGTAAATTCCTATTTAAAAGAAAGATATCACAGTGGTATCAATTGCCTCAACTAAATCCCTGCAAATTAGCACATTTCCAAAAATATCAAACGATTCCCTTAAGGCTACTTGACTTGACAGGCTGTTGGTTCTTGTCAATTGAGCTGGGCAAAGAAATGATTGCAAACATAACATGAAAACCTCAAAGCAGGGGGGGGAGTAGCTTTTTTGGGAGGGGGGGGGGGGGGG
>JAVQJD010103572.1:0-22285 GCA_036023655.1 Nannoperca australis | reverse complement strand
ATGAGATAAATGCAGCACTAAGGCTGTCATTTTCTACATCCACGTGAATATTAAAATCACCTACAATAATCACTTTATCTGATTTAAGGACTAAACCTGATAAGAACTCTGAGAATTCGGATAGAAATTCAGAATACGGTCCAGGAGCTCGGTACACTATAACAAATAGAACTGGTTGTAGTGTTTTCCAGGTTGTGTGTGAAAGACTAAGAACAAGGCTTTCGAAGGAGTTATAATTAAATTTAGGTTTAGGTTTGATCAGTAGGCCTGAAAGGATTATTAGAATATAATAATAAGAAAAGGAGACAGATCAATCTATAATGAATAGAATAGTTGGTTGCAGGTATTTAAAAACAGCTGTCAGCTCACTACAAATAAAGATTGTATTAGCATGAATGAACACAATATTGTCAGAGTCATTAAGGACTGCAACTACGATATTTATTTATTTATTTTCTTTCTGTCTTTAATGAAGGTGTTGCAAAACGTGCTATGCCTTAGTAGTACAAAATTTATTTATACTTCCCTCATACTTCTTCCTCAGGGGCAGGCAGCTGACTTAGTATGTTTAGTGTTTTCTGACTTACAGATGTTCAGCCTACAGATGTTTCTGACTTGCTTCATGCCTCTGAGCACTTGTTTGTGCATTCCGTTTCCATTTCAGACAGAAACACTCAAAACAAGGTCCGGTCAGCTTTTAACAATTCATTGTCATCTTTGAAATGTTTTGTGTCATTTTCAAACTATTTTCATTGAAAGCTACTCACTAGAAATGATCGTGGCGCACAAGTTTAGAGGCTGACCGGGCAAGAAGAAACACTGAGTTCCCTTGAGTAATACAGGTACGTGACAGGCCTGTAGGTGTGTCACATCCAGAGACAAAGGTAAACTGACAGAATGTGGGACACAGTGTAAAGAAGGGAATGTTGTTTTCCCTCATCTCAGCTGACCTTACATTAAGTAAATAGAGGAAAGAAATGGGTGTCTGACTTGGTGTTTTCTCTCCCCATTCCAAACTTTTTTACGAGGAGTTTAAATTTCAGGCCCGGGGGTCGTGGCCCCTCCGTTCCAATCCTACAGAGAGGAGGTGGGGCGGGGAACCTGTCGCAGAGAATAAAAGGCCCGTCAGCTGAAGAGGTGCAGGCGTGCTCATACCCCTGTCTGCCGGACGAACAGGAACGACCGCCTCCAGCCGGCCGGCCAGCCAGCTGCCTCGGGGAGATCCCAGGTGGCAAATATCCTCCTGCTGCAGTGAGGGAGCAGTCAATCCCCACCCTGTGGAGGTCAGGAAATCTGTCGAGTCAGAGTAGCCAGAACGAAGGGGTTTTTGGTGACCAGCGAGGCGTGACTTGTGGGGGCCCAAAGTTTCTGGCACCCCATTAACAGCAGGATGGGACACAGCAGAGCTTTAAGGGCCCTCAGTGTCTTGTCCTCCTTCACCTCACACCAATACTGACTTACAGCAGCCACAGCTGGGCAGCGTGCTCTCGGGCGTTCTCAGCAGCGCTCCTCTGGTTTATGGTGATGTGTGTGAAAGCGAGTGAGAGTTTCACGGCTGCAGCTCAACAGTCTGTGTTTATTGTGCGCTCACAACAGGTCTCAAATGGGTCCCTCATGAACACAGCAATGAAACAAGATCTGCCCCAGAGCGGAGCAGGTGAAGTGAAAGAAATACATGGCACAGAGACGGGAACAGACAGCAACACAGGGGGGGGAAAAGGGGGGGGGGGGGAGTGGATGAGGGGGAGTCTGGGAGAAAAGTGAGAGTTGGAGAGGGACACAAAGTGGGACAGACATAAACACACAAGAGAAGAGGAGAGTACATTAGGGAGGAAGTCCGGTGGATGGAGGATTGAAAAATGATTTCCTCTGGCTCTGCAGGTAGGAGATACAGAGTACAGAGCAGGGGAGGAAATCCCCTTCTCCACGCTTCTCCGTTCCATCCCTCCTTCATCTTTACAGTAAGCTTCCTGCAGTTTGTAACCTGTGGAACAGACTAAGTGACACACCGACAGTATAGTACCTGATGTACGCTGCATAACACAAAGCCCCTCAGCTATAAGCAGACCAGACTGTGGCACTCAAGGCCACACTGTGCTTTGAAAAATTGAAAATATGTTCAGGCCACCCGCTGTCACATTTTGATAAAAGCAAGGATTAAAAATACTGTTGAGATAAAACAAAGTAGACTAAATACATCAAAAAATATTTACTATATATACTGAAAATTCACAGTGTACAGAAATATGTATATACAAAAAGACAAATACAAAGCAAAATAACTGCAGAGCTGTTTGGGGGAAATTTATCCAGTTGCTCCACAGAAGCAGTTAAAAGATGCAAACAACATGCACAGGCAAATATCCATTACAAACATATTTATTGAGTTGCAGAAAGCCAAATAGAAGTGTATCTAAAGAAAAAATCTTAACACTTTTCATCACTTTGACTTCCCACTGATGGTGTAATGTAAAAGGCAAAGAAAAAATGGTTCATAAATATGATGATAAAAGTGAATACATTCGGCTTTAATACGAGATATCAGAAATGGCGATTTAGGTGAAATCCATTTAAACTGCTCCAGTATTCGTAAAAATCTAACACAAAAAAAATAGAAGGGTTCACTCCAAGAAAGGATCTGCTTAGTCTCAAAGCTATAAAAACCCATACTGGTGGTTTGGCGTGTTTTATTTTAGCCTGCTGACTACAAATTGCACATGTTTTATATTATAAATGACCATTTTCCAAAACATACAATAGGATTTTAGATGGATGATGACATGGATGATATGTACCTGCAGCAGTCAGAAGGGGACCACTTTCAAACTGTCCTTGCTGGTCCATTTGAATGTTCTAACATTCAAGCATTAAAATAGGTATTCCAGTGATTTAGCATTGCACTTCCATAAAACTGGGGGTCTTACAAGAGAAATTACAAGCAGCAGAAAGAAAGATATCCTAACTTTCATTCTCTAGTATGGGTCAAGCTCCAAAAACACTGGATCCTACTTTTTTCTTTTTACAAAAGCCAGAGCCACAGAAGTCGTTAGACAACTGTTGTAGGGCGGCTGAGTAGTGCTTCTCAAGACGAATATCCTGAACTTCATGTGTAAAATCGGCTAAGTGTTCCTTCAATAGCAAGCTGCCAAAATATAATAGTGTTGATGAAGAATGTTACAGACAAACAATAACTTAACATGGATGAAGCAAAATGTGAATTTGGTCATTTCTTGAATTTAAACAGTTGCCAATTTAGTAGACAACATTTAAAATACACTTGTGAATATGTCGTTTATGGGCTAAAAACACCAGTATGGGGCTTCAATACTTCCTAGACTGTATATACAGCTAATATATGAAATGTACTGGTCCCAAATCACCGAAATGAGCAACATGTCCTGACCTGGGATCTTTCATACTGGATCAGCTGCCGTTACTTTCCCACGTCAGACTCCTCGTTACAGTTTCCAGGTGATGAGGTGTAAGGCACTGGGTGCGCCTCATGATAGTGCAATGGTCAGCTGTTCCTTGTACCTTTGCTCTCAGAAAAAGCCCCAAATGGGGCAGAGTTTCCAGAAAGTGTCCCATTCCTTTGAACCCAGTGGATCCACTGAGGGGACTGGATCGGACACGCTGCTGCACGAGAGCATGTGATGGAACAATGTAACAGATGCAACAAGAGCAGTTTTCTAATTGAGAGTAATGGAATTGAACATGTTTGTGTGTGTGTGTACAATGCACTTCCAAAGAAGAAATAGAAACAGAAAATGTGTGAAAACCCCATTAAATTGTTATTGTTGTTGTTAAAAGTAAAAACTGTAAAACAATAAAACCCTGCTTTGGTGAAGCAGTATTTAAACGCAACAACACTATATAAAGTCGACTATCAAATTCCTTTGATAAAAATGACAAAAAGCAAACAAATGTGAGAATTTGACATTGTTTTGAAGGAAATGCAAATGGTTTGATTGTGTAATACTGAACATGTTGAAAGATTGAAAAGCATGTGTCTGAACCTTCATCTGAAAAGTGAAAAGGGCTCATCAGCACATGTCATTTTAATCTGTAATGTATGGAACAATTTGAGATTGAGCATGGCAATTATCACCTCTCAGTTTTATGAAATTGCTATTACGTGTCCATTGTCACAAAAGAGCATAAAGGGCTGCAGACTAACATTTAACACTCTAACAATAAAAAAAAAAGTACCCTCATCAATGGATTAAATCCCAACACTGCTTCTGCCACAAACTTAAAAGACTGTGCAATGTCTGAGGAAGCACACTGTGGCGAATTCGAAACAAAGACAAATTCAAATTGTTGCATCTGAACAAAAACAACAGAAGGCAGGCCTGCCTAAAACCAAAATGCTGGGACTTCGTAACAAAATAAATAATCAAAATTAACCGAAAAACAAACAAACAAAAAATGTATATTCTACAATCTGAAATTTCACCAGTTAATAAAGAACAAGCAAATCTTCGTACGTCTGCGCTGCAGCCTGCAGGCTGATCAAGTCATGACAGTACTGTGACATGAAGACAAACACTTTACAGAGGAAATCACAAAAACTCAAGTCTGTAAATTACAACAACACTTGAATGATAGTGTCTCAGAGTGATGCCAGCCTGTGTGACTGAAGAGGTACCCTTCTGATTTATCTAATGTCATCTTGCTGGGCAAGTATTAATTGTCCGTGAAAGAATCAATTGAAATGGTAGGGGGGGGGGGCATGTTGAAAATGCACAGTAAAAATCTTTGATATTTACACTGAGTAAAGTGAATACATTCAGGCAGCAAAAGAAGAGGACAACCTCTTCCCTGTACGAGGTACGTTTGGCACTGCTAATACTCAACCCATCCCCTCTGTTGCAGTCCTCTTTCCAAATTCTTTTCTCTTCTGTCCGTTAGCCAGCAAGTCTAGCTAAATCCTGACATGTGTGCCAACATGTCACCTCCGCTCTTCCTATTCCTTCTTGTGATACTCGGGGGGGAGGGGTTGACGTGGTAAACGTTGACGTGTGGGGCTGCAGAGCTTTCCTACGACTGTCTCCTAATAAGAAAGGAACCAGGCAGATCTAGTCCTCCCCATGTTGCCAAAACCACCTCCACCCCCTCGCCCCCTGCTTCAATTAGCAGGAGTCTTTGGTTCGGAAGGCACATGTGTGCATCTTTCCGCAGAAACACTCCTGTAGCTTTTGTTCCCATTTAAAAGAATCTCCTTTTATATGAAAACCCCCGAAACTGTGCAGGCCACCCTGGTTCTAAGGGTTCTTTCTCCCAGAGTCGATCCATTTCCTGTCTTGTAGTCCTTTGGGAAAGGCAGGAAAGTGGGAGGGTGTAAACTTAGATACCGTTGGTCAGGTCTGTGATGACGTTGGCCTTCACCAGCTTGCGGAGGAACTCCTTCTCCTTGGATATGTTGTGTGTCCACGACTGCGAGAGAATCGAAAGAAAAAACAAATTCAGTGATATGAAAAATAACCCCTGAGCTCTGAGAGAATAAATCAGCATTCAGGGGGCATTTATTCCAAAAGCACTGTAATGTGCACTGAAACCTGTCGGATAGTTCAGGAGTTTCATATTCCCAGTGTCTATATGTGTGGGTGTGCATATACATGTGTAAAGCCAAGCTGGGTCAGTTTTCCTCCCTGCTGTGCTGTGAGGATTCAGTCCAGTGGAACGACATGTAACCAGAGCCAGTGGTTCCTTGTTGGGTGCTTTGGGATGCAGAACAAGGAACAGCCAGGGAGCAGAAGAAGGACGCAAAGGGTGAAGGAAGAAACATACAGGAGAGAATAGGAGGAAGGGGAAAAAAGAGAGCTACAGGAGGTTGGGGCTTGCAGCTGCCTCTGGTCTATCCTGCTCGTTCAAGACTGTCCTGCAGACTCCAGACCTGTCTGGGTCAGGCCTCCTACCACGCTGCGACGGGTCACAGCAGGAACACGAGAAACAATAAGCTACAGTTTTATTGGAATAAGATAAGAAACAGGGCTGTCCAACTGATACATCAGAATCTAGCCTGCAACCCCCTGGGATGGCAGGGTGGTGTTTGATTGACAGCTGAGCTGTCAGGGCACAGAAGACGCAACATTAACAACCGAGTGCTGGTAAATATAGCTTACAAGTCAAGGACTGGAAGTGTTTTTGCTAGCAGTGGTGTTGGAGAATAAGGGCCAGCGCCACACTGTGTGGATGTTGACATTTAAAAAGGAACGTTAAGCTGTTCAAGAGCTCTGTAGCTGCGGGTGTTTCTGTCTGCTGATTGGTGCTGAGCAGGTACAGCACAGAGAATTGAGTTTCATGAGAGCTGTGCGAGGGAATCAAAACTTAAATTTAGGGGCCTTAAAACCAGAACAGTAAATTAAAAGATGCCAAAAAGCTCAATAGAGCTGAGGGGAACTGCAGAGCCAGGTGATAAATCTTTGTAAATTTGTCATTTGAGCAACCCCTTTCACATACAAGGGGTAATTTGATCCATTGTTAATATAACAAAAATGTATCATAGCAGCTTTAACTAAATAAGTTTGATTAGCTCTGGAGATAACAGAATTGAGGATAGGATAAAAGTGGAGCGTCTCATAAATCCCAGCAGGTGAACTCAGTAGTCCCACACTGTCTAAAGTGACGTACGTGACATACATTTGTGTGTGCTTTAAAGCATTCGAAGCTCTTTCTCCACAGCGGTGGAATAATACGTGGGTAATTTCACGGCTCAGTGTCCGCGTGGTTCCAGAAAATCAAATAACCCCAGGCAGCGGCAGTGGTTAAGTGTTGCAAACAAAAAAGCCCAAAGTTTTCCCATTAATTAGCCATGTGTGGCTGATGATGACAATGTTGATGAAGATGATGATAATAAATGCCAAAGGTTCACTGGGAGTTTAGACAAAGGTTATCATCATGCTGAGCTCATGGTTTATACACGTCAGCACACGGGCGACATCTTTGATTCCAACGGGTTTCAGAGTAAACACAGAGAGGAAGACTTGACTGATGGAGAGGAGAGAGATCCGTCATGAGGGCGTTTAGAAAATAGATTGTTCAAACGACAGTTAGCATGTTGATACAGTGACTGGTGAAAGACTGGTGCCATTTCAATCTATGGAAATTACAGATGGAACCTTTTGATGTTCTTGTTTTTTAGTTTTAGTTTTGTTTCAGTCTAGTTTAAAGATTTATGTCTTCCGTATTGTTGAGGTAACAGGATACAAGATAAGCATTTTATTATAAACACTGCTCCTCATTAAAATACACTAATGCAACATAAAATGAAAACTCAAAGTATATTTGCTTTAAGAGATAAAAAGGAAAGTAAATATAACGTAAAACTTATTCTAATTTCAGTTTTTGTTTTATAATTTCAATTCTGGTTGTTGTAAAAAAAAAAAACAGACGTTTTCTTGCATGTTTACAATAAATAATAATTCCCAAAAAGGCTTCTGATATGATACAATGTGACACAAAAACGGCAGTATGTACTGTGATTTTCTATAAGCTGAACGCAGTATAGATCTTCGAGCCAAACGAGCATATTTTAAGTGATGGTACAAATATTGTACAAAGAAAATTTATTTTATGCCACAGCCACATCATCACAGTTTTAACAGAAAAGAGCCATTAAACCTTCATGTCTGAATAACCTCATCTGTCAGAGGACAAGGAGCTAATCAGCACGAGGTCCTGAACGACATCCAATTAGAGCAACTCCACACATTTTGCCACAATGTTCATCAAGCTCAAAGCTGTCACATCTTTGGATGCAAATACAAAAGCTGAGAGCAGCTCAGTTCATGCACAAGTTGTAGACTAATATTAGACTTCATAGTGAATGCTTTGCAATGAATGTATTTTGGCTGTAGACCAGTTTACCCCTCCCCACCCCCCAAACCCAACCCCACCCTCCCCCAGAGGAGTGGTTGTCCCTCCACCTTTTTCAGTTATTCTTCAATGGAGTCTGAAAATTCAGCCAGAAAATATTGTTTTCATTAGCTTGGCACATCAGATTCCATAAAAAATCTGGTCATTTAAGAGTGCCTTAATAATTTACTAAGGTGCCAAGTTTGTAGAACACAACAAACCCTCCGATGATTTTTGGATGCTCAGATATTCAGAAACGTACCTCTTTAATGGCGGACATCTTGACAGTTTCGTAGTAGTGCAGAGGTGCATGGGGCATGTTCATGTCGTAGCCGAAACCAGCCACTGCCACCTCATCACAGTTATGCAGTGCCATCGTTATAGCAACTGTTCCCAACGTTGGAATGTTCTGTAGTAAAAGCAGAGAGGCCGTCAGAACATCACAGCACATTTATTTGACCTAACGCAGGGATTAATATGGACAAAAACGTGCAGTATCATCATTTTCAGCCAATTTTTAAACAGATTGTGGTTTCTGACACTAGTTCAGAGACAAATGTCCACTCCCTCTCATGTATCTGCTTCCCTTTGGTACCTCTGTCTTTGTTCACCTCCACTGCTGCCAACTGACTTTGAGCACTTGGTGATTATGCATGTGTGTGTATGTGGGATTGTGTATGTGCGTGTTGGAGAACAAGAGAGGAAAAAGAGTGTGTGCATTGGAAAAAAAAAGTGGGTGCACAAGAAAGAGTGGAGGGAGGCCCCATTTAAACCATTATCCTGATTTGTAGCCCTCAGGGTAGGTGGAGCTGAACCAGCAGCTGGCCCACCCCCTACTGCGTTTTCTAATACAGATTAATTTGCGCACACACACACACACACACAACATAAACACTAGTATAACAAATGGACCTCCTCATTAATTTCCACATACATAAACATAAACTACGATGGCCAGGAGATAGACAGGAAAGTATTATAGGGACAGAATGTGCCAAATCATACAACTCCACAGCCTGCATTGTATGGGACAGCACTGCAAACACCCAGACACAAGTGTGCACACACAGTTGACCAACACACACACACACACACAGGCCAGATGCCCACATGTTGAACACATGTTGCAGAGTGGAGTTCAAGCAGGGGTGTTGTGGTGGCCCCAGAGGGCAGTTAGGGTGATACACTCCTCTTGTCCTCTCCAATTCTCTAACTATATTCCCCTCTACTGAGCAACAAAACACACATACACATCTTAATGTTATGTTAGTACAAACAGTCTTGTTTATATGCAGCCGTGTACACATACACACCAGTTTTTGGTATCAAATACGCCATGATCATTACTTTATATTTTGCTGCTCTGTATTCTAGCAGGTGCCCAGACAAAATCATGACATTATGAAGCGTGCGCTTGCATGTGTCTTACCCCTTTGCCCATTTGGCCATTGTTGAAGGGCAGGCCTATGAACTGGAAGGCAGCCTCCTGGATGAAGTAGGGATTGAGGATTCTCATCTGTGATGGCTCCCGAGGCACATAGTGAGCCACCGACTTCCAAAACCCCTCTGTGCCCCTCTAAATATACAGGAAGAAAGACAAAAAGAAGACAGACAATAGTGCATTAGTAGTTTCCAACATGAATGCTGAACTGTTTTTCTCTGCAAGGACAAAGTCATGTGAATAAAACACAAGAGTGACATTTACATGATGACACTGTGGGGTGGACAGACACCTGCAATTTACCAACCCAACATCAAAGTTAGATTATCCTCTGTAACACGGACATAAAACACAAAAGCCAACCAGAAGCCAGACCCCTACCAGCACTGATTAGGAAAATGGCTTTTAGGCCTGTAATGGATGATGTCAGGGGGAGGGTACTTGCAGGACATTGGAAATTACGACCCCTGGGTGAGGGGTGCAACCAGGACTGCTTTACTCTTAAAAGGTTTTGTTAGTTGTAGAGAAGAGGCTTGGGGACAATTCTTATTTAAAAAAATAATAATAATAAAATGTATAAAAAGGCTATAATATTGCCTTTTAAGGGAACAAAGTTATTTTAAATGGATCTTAACATTTTTCAATGTAGTATTTCTCAAAGTAACTGCAGATACAAACTTCCTTTCACTCCATTTTAATTTATTAATATGTTTTTTTCTGTAAAACCATGTTTACACAAGCAGGGTTTTCCTTTCCATTGCTGGGTTGATATTTTCCATGTTTTCCCGCTGATACCGTCATAAGGGTTCTCCCTGACTTTCCTATCAGAACTTAATGCTTCTTCCGTGTGCACATACACACTGACATATGATATTAATTTAATTCTGGTGTTTGGTCAGGCTTGATGAAGGAGTTTGGTTTGCTGCTGTTATTTTGCAGTTGGAAAATCACAAGAACACAAAACAACATCCATAACCAACATCTAAAGTGAAATCCAGCATTTCAAAGGAAATGGTTGAAATCACTCCGTGACCTGAGGGGGTTTGGCGAGACCTCTGGCCTTTTACACAAAGCAATCATCATCATCAGTCGCTAGGGCAACCTGTCAGACCGGTCGGCAGAACCACCTGAATAATGTTATGCAAGTCTGAAGATATGTCATACCAACAGAACAGCCACTGGTTATTAGAAAATAGACAAATACTCACAAAAAAGGTACCCTTGAAAATGTTAGAGATTATACATCATTCAAACGAATGCCTCATTTGACTAATTAACAATATTACACCTCCAACAAATCAGACCCCATTACAGCATTATTTCAAATGATAAACAAAAAAGGTACGTGCAACGAACTAGCAGTGCGTGATTGACTCTCCTGACAGTGTGACTTCTTATAAAGACATGAAGCCACTAGGGCCAGCAGATGGAAATGGAAATCACCTGTTCAAATAGTCAAGCACCCACCCAGCTGCCTTTGATACAGCAATGCATGACTCTGTGTGTGTGTGTGTGTGTGTGTGTGTGTGTGCTGGCAGAGGCAGTAGCAACAAGTCTGCTGGCTTTGTGGCTTCAACGGTGGCGGCTCTTTTTGACTGTGCCTTCGGCAAGCTGCAACAGGAACAGCAGCTCATCTCTCCTGTCAACACAGCTTGTGTTTGCCAGGAATCTATTTAGCAGTGCTGTTTGGATGTGTGCGCGTCTGTGTACGCTGAATAAAGAGTGATGCTTTTTTTTCTTCTTTATTCTAGGAAGGAGAGAAGCTAATGACACACAACACACGCCCCTCGCTTTACACAGTACAGATCTCTTTGAAGATATTCACACAACTGGCAAAGTACAGGTGCCTTTGAGAAATGTAGGAGCAATTAGTATATAAGGATTCGGGACTCTGAGGAGGGAGGTGGTTGTGGGTGCTGTTATGAATTTAGGAATGTGGGAAGTTGCTTACACTAAAAAGGTCACCATCTCAAACCTCCGCTAGTTAGGATGTACAGAAGAGTTAAATAACTGCACTGCAGAAGAAGCACTCAAACGTCTTGTCAAAAGAAACCCAGCTGAGCCATTTGACCATAGACAGAACAGGAAGTTGCACAGTGGTCCTACACCACGTATTCAACCTAGCCCTAACACATGCACACGCACACATACACACACACACACGCAGGTGAACAGAAGTGTGTAGCTTTGGTGTTTGGGCTGTCGCTGGGCTGTGGTCAGAGAGGAAATGGCTGTTTCCTTTCTCCTGCGACAGCTTTATGGTTAAATTGGACTGGATTATTAGAATTAAGTGTGTGCACGAGCCGGTGCGCTCCAATAAAGCACCTGTTAAAACAACCATGAACTGGAAGAGTTAATTGCTCGCAACGCAAGGAGATAGACTGTAGTGAGGTCAGCATTATGTCAAAATACTCCTATACTTCATACAGTCTATTGGCAAGGACTGTATATTCTTTGTAGCATCTTCAACACTGTTGAAACTGAAAAATGTATTTATACACATAATATATTTGCTTTATATGATCATGTTGAAGAGCGTGTCAGAGCCAAGTGTTATTGATGCAAAAGGAGGTGCCGTTAATGTGTCACTGAAAGTAGACTAATACCATAAAAGCACTCCATTTCAGACGCTTTGCAAAGGCTGAGTGTATTTGTCTTGTAATTTCACAGCTGTAGGAAAATCACAGCTATAGAAATCATCGCAGAAAGAGCTTAAAGCATAAGATTAGAGGGGGCGAGGAGAAGACCTACCATAAGCCAAGACAAGTGAGGGATCAAAGACATGGAAAAAGTGATGTGGACTGAAAGATATAGAGGGTTAAGAACAATGATAAAATGAGTGCTAAAATGGAAAATGTACAACTTTCAGAAAAGGCGAAAATAACTGTAAACAAAATACTAAAAACATCATAAAAGTAACTATGGGCTAAAGGTGGTAAAAAACTTTTAGGCTGGGCATAAACATGATGACATGCATCATTTTCTAGCTGCATAAATCGAGAAAAAAAAAAATACACCTCAGTTGCACAAATGTAAAATGCTCAAATAAGAAACAGCTTTGGTTTAGAGCCTGGGCTTATCCAACCCTGTGTTTCTGGTTTTCACTGTGGTTTGGTTTCAGTGTGGCCAATGAAACTCAACTCACCTTTAAACTAAAATGTTTCTCTGTGTTGAATGAAGCAGATAGCTTAGTTTATAGTTCCTGAAAGAAATGTGGCTCACTGAACACAACTGTAGTATGAGGGCACATCTGCTGGGTTACTAAGGGTGACTTTAAAGCCCCTCAATGTAAACAAACACAAACAAACCTCAGCTTTACTGATAGTAAAGCCAAACCGTCATGTCACCAGATATAGTATATATCAGATTTCAAAGTTTTAGCCTATTCTTGTGTATTCTCTAGAATGATCCCATAATACGGCTGGAATGACACAGACCCCTCCCTCTTTGATAGGTAGCTATCACACAGCTTGGCTCTATCTGGGTTCTTCAGTCCGCTAAACGACTGGCTGGGGATGTGGTAGTGTTTGATGTTTATGGAGAGGACAACTCAAACGAGGTGGACTGGATTCCGGAAAGACAGACTTAGCGCAATTTAGAAACAAAAAACGGCGGCTCTGAACTGCTAACAATCACAATTAAGGTTGTCTGGAGGTCATTAGCACTGTGTACATGTTGGACCTTTGAGTTTACAAGTTGCAGCGTCTCACCACATAAGTGCTCGACTGAAGAGGAACCCTTTCAGAAAACATGTTTGAAAGGAGAGGTTTTCCATAGTAGGTGGCAAATGCTGAGGAGCACAGCAGGGTGCACACACACGTTTCTGTAATCCAGAGAGGTAAAATTCTGGGCAGCTTTGGTTATTTTATTCCCTTTTGTTAGCCAGGAATCTGAAGCATTCCCCAATTTTCCTTTGCTTTTCTTGACACATACCAAGACCTCTGCCCTCATTAAGGTCACAGTGGTTTCTCTTTTCCTGGCCTCTCTAAGGTTATCCACTGTGTGAAACCCTCGTCTGCACACTCCCATGACGGCCAACGTGAAAACAGTGCCAGCGCTCGACAGCCTTGTGACCCTGAAGGCTTGTATGTGCAACATTGTCTACGGGTAAAAACCGGTGTGTGCTTTGGCCCACTGGGAGAACCCTGCTGGTATCTGACTGAAAAAGAAATGAGTCCTTCTAGTGACCCATTATAACATGTCAACGTAAAGCTCCTTAAACTTGCATAAATACTTAATTACCCAACACCCATTGCACCACAAAAGGAACTCGGAGTACAGGAGTGTTAATCATTGCAGGCAGGGTAGGTGAGTCATTTTTGAAACACAACACTCATGGTAATCAGTGACATCCGGACCCTATGTTAGTCATTTGGTTCATGTTCAAAATCCATGTTTACAAGTATGTAAATGTTTATGAATGCATGTATGCATGCTACTTTGGGCTTCTGCACAGATGTTTGGGCTTAAAAAAAAAAAAAGAGAGCCATATAGCTGTTATATCTGTCCCTCAGTGATAGTTACAATAAACCTTTTAGGTTAAAATTACATAAACTAAGAAGGCTGAGCGTTACACAGATTAACAATAGGAAATACATAACAGTATTCTAGCAGGAAGGAGTTCATTTGGAAATTTGATGGTAATGTGAAGCAACTGGTTATTTTTGGGTTGTTCCTTGCACACTCACTTTCTGGCACTAAGAGATGTGCTTCGCTACAATATTTTGATACCTCTGATTAAGAAACCCTGGCTGTATTCCTGTTAAAAGGAGAAGGACTGTCTTCATCAAATTGCCTCCATCCATCATTTATCTCCCTGGCCTGCATAGAGCAGGGATAGCTCCTGTAAACAAACGGGAGAGATAGAACACCGACACTCCACCTTGGAACCCCGTGTTTACCACCGGCTGTATATCCTTCACTGGCTCTGTTTGAAAATATCCCTGCATATACAAACAACCGCGCCTGTGTGTGCGCGTGAAGCGTGAGTGCGCACCATGCATGAGGGCAAAAATCAAAAACTAGACCAATAGGATAAAAGAAAATATCGGCAATCGTGGAAATTATGTTTGCGCACACGTGTAAACAGATATACCCGGGCAATCAACCAGGCTGCTGCGTATGTCGGGTCAGACTTTAAAGTGACAGAGTCATAATCACGCAGACGTGCTGTAATGAGAGATTAGGGAAGTAGGAAGCACTGTGATGCTGCAATTGTATATGTAGGGCTTCACTGATCTAAAATCCGAGACACATTCAGAGAAGGAACAGTTTCTGCAAGCCGAAGATCTGATCAGGTCAAGGTCAAGTTAGCAAATCTGGGCTTGGAGGGGATTTTCCTCTGAAGTTTATCTGAGTCTGTGCGTGTGTGAGTGAGTGAGTGAGTGAGTGAGTGAGGGGGAGTTTACGAGTGCGTGTTTGCGAGAGTTCACAAAACACTAAATAACAGACTGGGAAATTGCCTCGCTAATTTGGATTCTGTTCAGCCATCCAAGACAGCGCTGTAGGCATTCTGAAAAGCCACAATAGCGCAGGATAGTCGAGGATTGGCTGGATGAGTCACTTGCGGCTGCTGTGTATGTACCACCCACAAACCCTTCAAAGAAGAAGAAATACACTTGCTTTCATAACCACAGAAGCAGAGTGAAAAGGTTCTGCATCCCTTCCAGCTGTGAGTGTGTAGGTTACACAAAGAAATCCCCTGCTGGATCAACAGACATAAGAGCTTCCCAAAGGACAACTGTCCAGAGTTACATTACGTCTCCCTCTGGGATGGACTCAATGGACAAAGCAAAGGGAGGGATACTTGCTGCTACTTGGTGAGAATGTATTGCTCCATATCCTAAAGTATGTGCTACCTTCTAAGCCAAATGTCCCAGACGGCTGCCATTTACTGATTTAGATACATGTTGTCTGGTAATAAGTGGAGTAAAGAATTAAATAAAAACATTTAAGAGTCAATGTTTTGGGATATATATTCCTGAACTCACAGAAGGCACATAAACACATTTTAATGTTTATGTTTCCACTACACTGGTCTATGCTGGGTGTGAGTCAGATACAAAGAAGCTAGGATAGTCTATCAACGGGTCGTCAGTTCCTTTCATGTTGTTGCTAAGACTTAAAATCCACTTTCCACAGTAAACAGATATTATTGCCCTGGTAATGTGTGGTTTAAAAAAAACTGCCTTTGTTATTTATGTAGCTTCGTATGTGCTAAAATTACCTCACACATGATTCTCATTTTCATGAGAAAACGAATTAACTGCTTGTATAGTATCAGTATTCTCCTGAGGAGATAATTTTTAAATCAGCAAGAATTTCAAAAACAGTAATTGACATGATGTGTATAATAACAAATGTTTAAATTAGCCCAGAAATGTTACAGTAACTTAAATTCCCGTAGTTAACTGATTAACACTGCTAATCTTGGAGCCTGGACTTTTAATAGCAATCTCATCTCATTTCCTACTGCTTATTTTGTGATACATGTGTGACGTTTGTATATGTATGTATATGTATGATTTTGCTGAGATGGTGAACAGAGATTATCTACAATGCGGTACCGAGAAGAAATCCCAACGACCCTGGTCATGTGATCATTACAACTTAGGGTGATATATTCATATGATAGTATATTAACTACTCAGATGTATTAAAAAAATTTAAATTTAAAAAATAAATAAATAAATAAAGGTCCATAGGTCAAACATTGGTCTGTGCACATCTGTCAGTTCTCTTCTTCCATATTATCATCAAGGCTCTGACTAAAAGACCATGAGAAACATTCTTCCTTCCTCAGGAGATCAAAGACGACTGAGTCGGACGCCAGGGGCCAGATCAATTATCCCGGGCAGCCATTTCCACTGTCCTCTCCTTCTGACACACCAGAAAAATCTGGGCCCTATCAAAGGCTGAAGGGGCCACCAGCCAGCCAAGCAAGCTATTTTCCTCCATTTTACTTCACTCTTACCTTCCACTGCTCATTTTCTTTTCCCCAGCTGTTATCCCTTTAATCTATTTCACTTTATCCGTTCCATCCATCTTTCCTCTATTCTCTCAACCTTTAATCCAACTTCACACCAGTACTTAGTTTCAGCTTGCCGTTGTATGCCCTCTATTATAATTGTACTTTCCTCTTCATTTGTTCTCCCCCTTCCCTCACTCATGACTGCGCTATTCCGACAAATGTCACCCTGTAAAAAAATCCAGGTGGCAGCTGCTCCCTCAAAACCACACAGCTGGGTTGGAAAATAAAGCTCTCTCTGATTCTGGGTCCCCGGTTAGACAGAAGCATCCCTCACAAAGAATGAGATAAAAAATGAGTTCTTCTTGTGTACAACCTGTGCCTTTAACAATTGTACGTGTGATTTTGCATGGTTTAGCCCATTTGTTTGCAACTCATGTGGAGTATCTTTCATATAATTAATTTCTTACCTTTGTTTGGTGTTTTACAATACATTCCAGTAATGTTGGGAACAGAAATACATTAATGCCAAAGTACTGTATGAAATAAAAATCACAAGTAATTAAGTAAGCAAGATTTATCATAAATGGGCTAAAACATGTATAAAGAATCTATGAATACCTTTATTTTAATAACTCCGTAAAGAGCTTTTTCTAAGTACTCCCACTGTCATGGAGTTGAATGGCCTGAAGAAAATCTCAAAAAGATCCTGGAGACTGTTCAACAAGAACAAAATGAAAGTGCTTATGAGAGTTTTTTTGGTGACAATGGATTTAAAAGGACACCGGAGCCATTAAAAATGACTGCCTTCTGTTAAACTCTAAAAGATAAGGGAAGACCAGTTCTGTCATTCAGTCTGACCCTTGTGATTAAGAAGCCAATTCACAGCCACAGTCATTTAACTGAGGCAATTATATGGTTGAAGGACATCTAAAAGATTTATTATAGAGGTAAAAAAGAAAAAAAAGAAAATCAGAATTATGTTTGGTAATATTCAAACGTGAGAGAACAGGTTAAGAACATAATTCATAAGAAAATGGCAAAGTACCAAGAAGAAAATTCACTCTGTTGAAGAGAAAGAAGAAAAAATGGTTTTGGTTTGTCTCAATTGTCCTTTCCACATTAAACACTGAAACCATCTAAAACATCCCAATTTTATGGCAGAGATTCATTTGGCTTCTTAACCGATTTATGAAAACAGCTTCCACAGGAAAGAATGTGCAGAATCTGAGAGGTTAGACTGCCATGTTCTGCTAAAAAGAAAAACCTACATAACTCAGATATTCAGACACATTTAGACTCCCAGAAAGGTAGAAGGGAATCCTAATTGAGAAAGCGAGCCTGATGAAACACATGCAAGAACACCTTTAAAAAAATGCTGAAATGAATTTAAGAAAATGTAAGTGGGTCTAAAGTGGAGATGTTGTGTGCAGCAGACTTGCTTGTTTTTTTGTTTAGTTTTTTTACACCCAAGCTGTTTCAAACCTGTCAGCTGTGATTTTCATTCCTTCATGATTTAAAAAAATATCTCCTCACCAGTTTCTCCTTGAAGACCATCTGTCTGAGCCACTTGAAATCCAGCGGTTTGAAAGCGGAAAAAACAAAAAGTGAGTCTTTTTCATAGTTTTCAGGCTTCTGGATAGCTCCCTCTGGATAGGTAATCCTCACTGTGGTTCTGGTCCCGACATCTTTGCCATAACCTCTTACTGGTGCTTCATTCAACCTACCAGCACAAAAGAAATGTCTCAGTGAGCAGAATTTAGGTTTTTAAAAAAGGCCACAGAGCAGAAGTTAAGTACTTAGAATGCTTTCATCAACTACAGTATTAAACACTTTAATACGGTGTTCTTTAAATTAGATATTGTAAATATTACAAGTAGTATCATTTCCATCCAGTTTGATTTGTCTTGTAGACTATTTACAGGATTTATACAGCTTTTTAAGAGAAGAATTTTAGTATTTTTCAAGCACTTTCAAGGTACCTAAACAAATATGACGACAGGATTGTTTAATTTAAAATATTAAAATATTTTTGATTTACATGATTAATTGCATCAATGAAACACAAGATTGTGTTGAGTATATTTGAATTCAAGCATATTTCAAAACATGAAAACATAACAGTTCATATTATGCCTTTTCCATACTTTCTAGACTTTGTACGAACCCTGTGTAGATAGTTAAAACACAATTGAAGGACAAGTTGCTCAGACATTTATACTTCTAGCGTTTTTTTTACTATGGCGTACGCTTACCTCACTACAACATCGTAGCCATCTATACGGGAACCCAGAGACTTGTTGAATAGGATGCCACCGTTGCCCACAATAATGCATCTTTTACAGTTGAGACTACAAGGTAGGAGGGTCAGCAATTAGTAGAATTAAGAACTGATGGATGGACAAAAAACAGGACTTCCCATTAATGTGGATGAGCAGCAATAATTACCTGTCCAGCATCTCTCCAAGTCCATAACTTTTAGTGGCAGTTAAAATACTGTCTATGATTCTCTCTGCAGAAGAAAGAAAACAATGAAATAACCGCTGTGAGAGGACAGTTAAATACACATTAAGTTGTCACCTACACTGTAGTACACAATATTTAATATGTACTTCTTACAAGAGCATTCCAAATGTAAATACATGTGTAGGTAATTTTTTTGCCCGGAGCAGTTTGTGTGTAAATACACTGGGGGATAATTGCTTTCTTGGCATTGAATGGAAGCCTGGATACAAACTGCTATTGTCAAATACTCTCATCATAATTTGACACTGGAAAATGTACCACCATCACCGGTGTCAGTCACCTTAAGCGCTCACTCCTTACGGAGCAGTGGATCAGTTTAACAGCACAGATGAGGTGATGTCCTCCAATAATGAAAATAAAATATATGCAAAGCCCAAACTGAGGCTATTGCTCCTTTAGAAGATTAACAAACTGTCAAGGACTTCAACATACCACTGGAGATATAGCAATCTAGGTGGTCTTAAGACAGTCGGAGGAGAGAACACCTCTCTCCGTTTATTCAGCCACAGATAAGGGGTGACCAACACACCCTTCAGAAACAGCGGTGATGGGCTTATGGAGGGGAAAAGGCTGCTGTGTCCCTGAGAGGAGTGAATCGGGTAGAGACATACAGGGTTTGGGATGGTATGCGTGTGTATGTAGAAACTCTCCCATAAAAGCACTCAGAAAGGAATGCTGTTTTCAAACAAGCACATTCTCCTGGTTAAGTGGGCGATGTTGAGCTCGTCTCCCTGCGTGGCCAGCACCCCTCTGATCGCAGGGTAAGAAACGGGGATGTTTAGCCATAGCACGCATTCCTGCCATGTTCTACGGGGCATTCTGCTAGAGTCATGCTTCCAGCATTAGATATTACATATATTTTGTTCCTGACCATTTTTAGGCCTCTCATACTTGTAACTCACCTATCATAACATCCCAAATGCGCAGATTCCATTACAGTTACAGATACAGTCCATTACAGGATCTCTGATCCACATTTGCAGTAAGGTGGAAGCCCCATAGAAGGACTACTTGGATTTAACTACTATCATGGTAGTTAATCATCTTTTCTTTATTTGAATGCCACATGGAGAATACAAAAGTTTCCCTGTGTCACATTTTTTACAAATGAAAGGCATTTTCATTGCCCTCTCTATTTCACTTAATATAATCACCATATAGCGCACGTCTGCAAAGGGGGGCCAAGAGCAACAGCAAAAGCAAGAGTAAAAGGAGAGTGAGAACAAAAGAGTTTAGACTGGGGCCTCAAAGCAGTTTGTAAGACATATTACAGCCCCATTCAGCCTGGCTAACGATCCTAATGATTAACCTGCTGAGGAGAGGCGAGCAGAGCAACAGCCCATTGTTTGGATGTGGTGTCGATGTCTGGCGTCAAGCATCACCCCGAGCAGCATAAACACAAGGACTGAGGACCACACCTGGATCCAAGCGGGTGAAAAGTGAAAAATCACAATGGGCAGGACTCGCTTCCAGAGGACGACTTGGGAGCTAATTGTTATAAGTACCCGGGGTAAACATTTCAGCAAAGTATGTCTAGTGGTCGAGCCAAAGATGAATGGCTGAAGGTCCAGACATTAGTCCAACATGGAACCCTTCAAATGACAAAAATCTTTACTGGTAACATCGAGGAAGGTCGGAAGCATCACATAACACATAAACACAGACACATTGAGTGTAGCCTAAACAATGTAAAAAATTTGTGTGTTGAAAGAGTGGTATTTGTTAGCCCTGCACTTTAGTAGGCTTTTGAGTCAACATCAACTGGTGTAAAAGAAAAAATTATTTAACTGCAGTTTGAGGACTAATTTATCAAGGATATTAATAACCGAACAATTCTAAAATATAGCTGTACGGCTCAAGGTGGTACCATCTTTATTTCGTGTTGTGGACTGTAAATCTGGGGTGTGTTCAAATCTTTGACACCAGTTTGCTATGTCCTTTGGGCTGAATCATGTCTCCTGCCAACTATGTGTGAAGTTGTATAATAATGGCGCACACACAAATATATCCACAGTGAAAACCCAATGGCCCAGCAATATTGATGATCAATCGTCTGAATTACTTCTTCATAACTTAATTAATTTGCTGCAAATAGTACTACAAATTACACTTCAAGAGGTTCAACACACTGCTGTCTCCATGAAAACCCCCAATTCATTTTATGAATATACTCATGCACCTGCTTTTGTCTCGTGTTGCAAAGATGATAAAATTAAGATAAATTAACTCTTGCATCTAGAGTGATCATGTGACTGAGGCAGAGCTCGTGTAAACACCATACTTTGATTATGTTAATGCTTTTCATAATTAAAGCACATAAAACATTACTCTAATCTGCAATCAGGTAAATTAATCAGAGGAAATACTGAATGAAGGCCTCTTTCGTTAGTAAAATCCCTTTAGGCAACATTTTTAAAGGGCTCGTAATATGACCAAAGAAAAGCCGCAAATCCTCACAATTGAGAGGCTGTAACCAGAAAATGTTTTTCATTAGGTTTGTTTGAAAGATTACTGAAATGATTGACAGTTAATTATTTTTCTAATGATCTACTAATCAATGAATCAACTAACTGTTTCTGATATGAGGAGGGGTGTTCCAAAACTAACTTCCCTCTTTACACCTTGTATTGCAAAATTCACCCACTATATAGACAGTTTGGCATATCAACATAAACTACTATAGCTAGTAATATTACATATCTTACCTATCAATCTTAATGTGACCAAAAAAACAAAAACAAGAGAATGCTGACAGAAACTAAACTCTCTTAAAGGATGTAAACATTAAAATAAAAATGCTGATTTTTCATTTATTGTGAGAAAAATATTTAACAATTAATACAAAGTATAGCCTATTACTTAAAATGCCCATTTGGAGCCTGACTGGCTTCCTGCAGTGCTTAAAAGTATGTTTTTTTTCTCAAAGTGAATCAACACAGCTTTAATGTTCTCAGGCTACGGTTGATGTGTGCCAAAGATATCTCTTGGATGAAAGAAAGTAAAAATAAAACTCCCGCCCACCGCCACTCCATGTTCCCAATTTGGAATCCTTTGTGGCGTTCTATTCAAGATCCACACGTATCATCTCTCCACATGAGTAGCACTAAAAGGGAAACCCCACTGCCATGGCAGTCCGTGGAGAAAACAGAAACCAGGTGTGACACTCACACAGGAGTGCTCTTTTGATAGTGACTGAGAAAGTGAGTGTGAGTGTGTGTTCATATGACAGCAGAGAACTTGCCACAGCACAAAGGTAACATTCACTGTAGCTTCTGCTTGTAAGTATTGGAAAATATGTGATGAAGCCAACTTAATGTTATCTCTTCAGTTCCCATGGCATTGTGTACTGGTTTGATATCTGAAGTGCTGGAGTGTGTTAAGGTCAGGGAACAAGCACAAGCACTGTGTGTGGAGACATTAAAGTCGAGTGTTGAAAGACATGAGCTCCCTGGTCCCAAGATAGAATTCAACTCGCAAACAAATGCAAATCAGTG
>JAVQJD010103564.1:0-41754 GCA_036023655.1 Nannoperca australis | reverse complement strand
TTAATTTAATTTAATTTGACTTGTCTGACGAATCTGCCGATACACCGCCAAGTGTCTGTGCCGGTCGTAGCGAAAGTGCTCGCGCGGAGAGGAAGCGGAGTTTACTTATTCCCAGAGATTTCATCATTCTCCTCTCGCATTACGGCGGTCCATGCTTCGTAGCGCAGCATCAGCACTGCTGAGGACCAGCACTGAGGTTTCCTCCTCCTGTCCGGTGTTCACGGTCCGGTTTGTTCGCCAGTCGCTCCGTTCCCCGCCCAGAAACAGGCCGTTTTCCACGTCGGTCTGCTTGTGTGAGAAGAACAAGAAGAAGAAAAGCCTGTGGCTGCAGCGGGCGGAAGGACAAACCATGGACGGCAACATCGAAGAGATTCTCGCCCCTTTGAGGCTCGCAGTCAAAGAACAGGTAACACTTATTATCTCACAATCTCAACTGATATGGACTAAGTCGGTTTGCTTTGGATTAGATATATTTGCATTGCCTCGGACACAGTCACGGTGGGCACGATAGCTTGCCAGGCTAACCGGCTAGCCTGACCGGCTGCTTACAAAGCTGTCAGTGAACACGGACAGCCATTGCCTGCTAGCTAACTGCTAACGCTAGCTGGCAGTCATGTCTGCGCCCTTTGCCACGTTTCAATGTGTTGCTGCTGTTGCGATTGCAGACATTTGCGAGCAGGGTGGGGTTAATAGAAAAGGCCAAGATGATGCTGCCACCAAACCCCCCCCCCCCCAACAATCGGCCGATTGCTTTTGGAAACATGCTCAGACTTGAGTTAAATCGTAGTTGTAGCGAACTCACCTCAAAGCTCTCTGTTTTTAGGGGGACGTTGTGCGTCAAATGAAACAGGATGGAGCTCCTGATGTGGATGTCACTAAAGCTGTGGCGGAACTGAAAGCAAGAAAGAGAACTCTGGAAGCCAAGGTGAGTGCACTTTAACTGAATTGAATGCAATTAATTGAGTCTTTTTGGTGAACCCAGAAACCTTTATAAATTCTCCTCCAAGGCGTACATCATTAGCGTGAAATAGGATTTGCATATTTTTAGGTGCTTACTCACCACGCTTGTCTGTAAATATTGCTGTACTTTAATTTGAATCTTGTGGGGGTGCGCGCGCCCACACTTTTGTTCCACAAGCAGACTGGGAAATGTTTGCTGACTCAAGACGCACTGTGTTTGACATCAAGGAGGATGCGTTTCATTTGGATGCAACAAATCTGATGTTTTGCAGACACGGAAACCTACTCTAAAATGATCTGACATGTAACACAATAGTCTAAGGTTCAAATCTCAGAGCTTTCAAGTCTTAAGGAATCACATCGCGTGAACAGAGCTCCAAACAAAGAAGGTGTAACGATACCTGAGCCAGCTCTTTTTGCAAAATGCAAACAATGAGATGAGGTTGAAAGCACCGAAAGCTAGCGGTGTTATATTAGACTGTTCCCAAAGATCAAGTCTGAATTTCTATGCTCAGCTATTCTAAAATTGATCCTAGTCGTCAAACTCAACTCCATCTTTAACCCCCTTTGTAACTTGAACGGCAATGTGATCTATGTGAGGAAGAAAATGTCGTAAATATAATTCTCATTGCAGGAATTGTCATTACAACCCAAAGATGACATTGTTGACAGAACCAAGATGGAGGACACCCTCAAGAGGCGATTCTTTTATGACCAGGCCTTTGCCATCTATGGAGGTAAGACTTGGACCGCTAATGTTTGGGGAAATAAAAGTTCCACTTGGTGCATAAAGCGCCGTACGCGTAGTCTTTAAGCATTCTGTTACCATGCAGTAATGCTCCTCAGGTGTGAGCGGCCTGTACGACTTCGGCCCCGTGGGCTGTGCGCTGAAGAACAACATCCTGCAGGCCTGGAGGCAGCACTTCATCCAGGAGGAGCAGATCCTGGAGATCGACTGCACCATGCTGACCCCCGAGCCTGTCCTCAAGTAGGTGCCCTGTAACGCTTCTGTCCGCTGAGACAGGTGTGTTTTGTGTCACCATAAGATGTCCGACATTCGTCACGTAGTCTACGGGTGTTGAATAGTTTTATAATTAATACATGGTAATGTTAGAAACTGCTGAAGAAAGTGCCTGGTGGTTCCTAGAGTCGGCTCCGATGTGCTGAACTGTGGGTTTTTGTTAACAGGCGCATATTGATTCTGCAATTTTATGCATGGGAGCTGCCACTACAGCAGCCTTCCATAGCCCGGTTGCAGAGACACTGTTTGAATAGAATTAAAGATCAGCAACACTTCTTTTAACACGTCTTGATTAATCCAATGTTTTGTTTGTTTCCTTGTTTTTCTAGGACATCAGGACATGTGGACAAATTTGCTGACTACATGGTTAAAGATGTCAAGAATGGTGAATGCTTCAGGGCGGACCACCTCCTCAAAGGTAAGCTTTCTTCTTTTCTTTTTTTTTCTGCCCTTTTGTTGTTTGAGTATATTTAGAGCCATTGTTTCCACTTCTGTGTAAACTAAAGATCAGGAGCACCTCCAGCGCAGATCTGCTGTGAGGTTTTCTTCTGTATTATTCATGGGATTGTGCAGAGGGGAGGGATGGACACAGTCCAAACTGTCCGTGTTGTCAGTGGCTGCTGCTGGTTGGCCCGGCTCTGAGTATCACTGCTGTGCCTGAGGGAGAATGGAAGTGGCTGGACCAGCAGAAATCACACAGGGCTTTCATGGGAAGCTGCTGGGACCACAGAGACGGGAGCTGTGCCAAAAAGCTGGGGGGGGGGAGTGGGATGAGAACATGTCGGCTCTCGAACAACTTAGCTCGGGTGCCAAAAAGAAATGATGTAATGAAACTTGAAAATGTTGTGTAATAAGTGACATGTTGACATCTCAAACCTACTCTAAAAACAACAAGCGTGCCATCCAGCTGCTTTGTTTAAAGCTCCTTTTCACACTGTAGGCGGAATAAAACCAATGAAAATCCACGTTTCATTATTTAATTTGACTCTATGGTTGGTTAAGTATTACCTCAACTGTCTGTTTAAGCGTTGTTTTTCATGTTTCTGTGTCCTGCAGCCCATCTCCAGAAGCTGATGTCTGATAAGAAGTGTGCAGCGGAGAAGAAGGCCGAGATGGAGGAGGTCATCACTCAGGTCAGTGCGTGTCCGTTTGTGGAAAGATCAGTTTCTGACGGGGTTTTAAATGTTTTGCTGAACGTCCTCCAATATTATTTTCAGATGGACAACTACACCCAGCAGGAGCTGACGGATCTGTTTGTGAAATACAACGTCAAGTCACCGACCACAGGAAACGACCTCACGCCTCCCATCTCCTTCAACCTGATGTTTCAGACGTCCATCGGACCAGGGGGGAACATGCCGGGGTAAAATGAAGCGTAACGCTGCGGCAGAAAGTTTCTCCTTCGCGTCGTCGCGTTTGTATCATTGTTGAGTGATGGATTTAATCTACGTTTGCAGCTATCTGAGGCCTGAAACGGCTCAGGGAATCTTCCTCAACTTCAAGCGTCTGCTGGAGTTCAACCAGGGAAAGCTGCCCTTCGCTGCTGCTCAGATCGGAAACTCCTTCAGGAACGAGATCTCTCCTCGCTCCGGGCTCATTCGCGTGAGGTGAGAGATCCGCCGTGACGAGTGTTTTCGTGTCTGCACTTGTAGAGTGAAAAAAAAAGAAATATAACTGCGCCACATTTCCATGCAGGGAGTTCACCATGGCTGAGATTGAGCACTTTGTGGACCCGAACGAGAAGGTCCACCCTAAATTCTCCAGCGTGGCCGACCTGGAGATCAACTTATACTCCTCCAAGGCTCAGACCAGCGGCCAGTCTGCACATATCATGAGGCTGGGGGACGCTGTGGAGCAGGTGGGAATCACTATAACTTTCTATAAACATATTTAACAACATTTTAACCAAATTCTATAGATATCAGTACAAGATAACAACATTTTAGAGATGAGTTTTGGAGCTTTCAGAAGGGATTTACAAAGAAAACTGTATCATCTTGACTAATATGGATATGACACCAAGCTTGTAGAGGTATTCACTGTTCATTTCACTCTGTACATAAGCTCAGAAAATCTCTAATTGTACGTACATATATGATATGTTTTTCAAATACTGAAATTCCCAATAAAATATGATCTCGTATAATATTGATCGATATTGCCCAATTAAAAGATTTGACCAAAAATAATGCATTTTTGTCGAACTAATGTCTCAACCGGTCTCGTTTAGGGAGTGATCAATAACTCCGTCCTGGGATATTTCATTGGGAGGATCTACCTCTACCTTACTAAAGTTGGTATCGCCAAAGACAAGCTGCGTTTCCGACAGCACATGGACAACGAGATGGCTCACTACGCCTGTGACTGCTGGGACGCTGAAACCAAAACCTCCTACGTACGTTCTCTTCACGTTTATTTCCCCCCCCCTCGTGGCCTCTGAGTTTAGTCCACGTGCACGTGACTCTACGTAAATGTTTGTTCCGTGCAGGGCTGGATCGAGATTGTGGGGTGTGCTGACCGGTCTTGCTTTGATCTGAAATGCCACGCACGAGCCACAAAAGTCCCTCTGGTCGCCGAAAAGCCTCTAAAAGAACCCATATCCTTTTTTTTAAATGTAGCACCACTTAACACTGCAAAAAAAAACTATTTGTCCCGTCAAACAACACAGATTTAAAGCTCCAGATGACTTCAGTTATTCTCCTTAATTTCTCCACACAAAGTTGTAAATGTCGTCCAGTTTGAGCCCAACAAAGGAGCCATTGGGAAGGCGTACAAGAAGGACGCTAAGATAGCCATGGAGTATCTGTCTGTGTGTGACGAAGGCTTCATTACAGAACAGGAGCAGCTGCTCAGCGAGACTGGGTGAGTTCTGTTAAACGCAGTCATATACAGTACGAGTTCTGATGAAAGGTTGTGGTTTCCAGCACAGTCTTATTTGATTAGATTTTTTTTTTTTTTACCCTACAGAGAGTTCACCATCGAGACGGAAGGCAAGTCGTTCAAACTCACAAAGGACATGGTGAGCGTGAAGCGGTTCCAGAAGACTCTGCATGGTGAGATTCACTCATGAAAGATGTGATTTTTAGTGTTTAGTTTAATGCGGTTGGATTTCTGTAAATAAATCGCACCGTATGAAGATTATGTTGGGGTGCTTGCGGCGGCACCTTCTTTAACACACTTTTTATTTTTATTTTTATTTTTTTTCCATCTTTGTTGTCCACAGTGGAGGAAGTCGTTCCCAATGTAATCGAGCCCTCCTTTGGCATTGGTAGGATCATGTACACCATCTTTGAGCACACATTCCACGTCAGAGAAGGTGACGAACAAAGAACAGTAAGTTATAGAATAACATTTTTGAAAACAATTTTTTACTGCAATATGAAAAGCACCTTGATATCAAACAATGCATTTTATTTCTCACTCTCTGAATACACGAGACATAACTCAGGTGGTGGGTTCAGCTTTAAGGAACATTGTGTTGAATCTGATTACGATGTGTGCTTTGTGTTTACCACGAGGCTTAATGCCCTTGAAGGTAACAGAAGTGGCTGCAAACTTCTGTTATTGACATAATTGTAATTGTTTGTCATCAAAACTCTAGAAAGGTTTTTCTTTGTGCACGCATTTAGTGCTTTGTGTTTGCTGGTTGCCTGTAATGTTTTTTTTTGTTTTCGTTTCCTATAGTACTTTAGCTTCCCTGCTACCGTAGCTCCATACAAATGCTCCGTCCTGCCTCTGAGTCAAAATCCGGAATTCATGCCCTTCGTAAGAGAATTATGTAAGTACCCACAAGACGACAACGTGTTCCGTTTCTGTCTTTGAGGACGGAAAACGGGGTGTTTTCTGTTGCTGCTGTCTAGGTTAACAATAGTTTCTCTCTTTCTCCTTCTTAGCCGAGGCCATGACCAAAAACGGGGTTTCTCACAAGGTGGACGACTCCGCGGGATCCATCGGGAGGCGCTACGCCAGGACGGACGAGATCGGAGTGGCATTTGGCATCACCATTGACTTCGACACCGTGAACAAGACGCCTCACACAGCCACCCTGAGAGACCGTGACTCCATGAGGCAGATCAGGGCCGAGGTACAGCACGACATCTTTTGGGGTTTTTATGTTTGGTTTTAGGTCGTCGGAACCTAAATCGATCATTCCTTAGTAGCGCTTCGCTATAGACCTGTCACTTTTGCACGTGTAGAAGGTGCCATGTTTTGACCTTTGACCTGTATTTATTACGTCTCTGAATAGGATGATTCAGTTTGTTGGTACATCTTTCCATCTTGATGATTAAATTGTTGGAAAATAATATACCATTCCTTCGTGAGAAGCTTGGCACCGCTTGAAAAAAGTATTCATTAAACACGGCAGCATTTCAGCTGTAATTACACACACCATTTAACACCAGCAAGTACACGTGTTTTCTCTCTCCTCAGGTCAGCGAGTTGCCTGTGATCATTCGGGACCTGGCCAACGGCACGTTGAGCTGGGCGGAAGTGGAGAGCAAGTACCCCGTCTTTGAAGGACAGGAGACCAGCAAGAAGGAGACGGTTGAAGAGTAAAGCTCACTCGTCTGCCAGTCACTCCATGAAAATCCACAGACTTGTTGCATACGCATCACCAGGAAGAATATTTGCAACTGTATTGTGATACGCGCATAGGGGTGCACCGAGCCCGCCTTGTGTCGCACACCACCGCAATCACAAAGAAATGTTACGTATTCATCATATCTAACAGTTGTGGAAAGCTTGCACAGGACTGTTGTTTCTTCGATGAGCAACTTTTCATCCATGTATGACCGTGTCGATGTGTTTTTAAAAGGGAGAAAATTGTAATCAGGTTGTCGTCGTCAGTGGAAGGGAGGCCTCCACCATTCCAGTTTTCAGGCACATGCGATTGAGATATTTAACGATTTCAATAAAAGCAGCCAGCACTTACTGGACACGGGCATCCAACTGTAATGTTTTCTATCAAGGTTTCAAAGCGACATACAGCCACTTCTGTCCAGCGGTCGGCGTCACAGCGATAGCTACTATGAGACAATCAGTCGCTCGGTGGAAATATGGAACCAACAGGCTCGTTATGAGATCAGGTCACCAACACCAGTAAAATGAGATTGGATTAGGGGCTTTCGAACTGTCCATTTTGAGAATAAATAGTAATTTAAACATTGCATATTAAGAGGCACTCTGGAGTTAAAGCCTAAATTGTTCATTGATAATTTGTGGGGAATTGTAGGCAATTTTGTTTTTTGTATGACTACACAGCAGCAGCCCTTAGTGTTGGTTATTCATTTTGACGACTAGGTGGCGCCAGATGGTCCACAAAATGACTGGGAGACCTGGCGGCGTCCAGCTTTAGACGTGTGTATGAAAACGTAGCAAGTATTTAGATAAAAACGTGTTTCTGCTGGGGGGGGGGGGGGACATCCAGCTCAGTAAGTGGCCACAGCATTGCTAAACGCATTTGTGTTTAATTAAATAACCAGATGACTAATATAAGTCTGTCTGCTACACGGAGTCCAGGAACGGTAGGAACTGTGCTCAAAAGGGGCCCCAAAGCTTCTTCGTGCTCTGGGGCCACGCACTCGGTTCCCGCGGCCACGCTGGATGCTCGTGGTATTTGGGAGTCAGGGCTGTTCAATAAAGGCCATCTTCACTCTCCAGTCAAAGGCTGCACGAGTGGTTTTTATGGCAGAATAAAAAGTTTTGTCTGAGCTTCCTGGATGACGCAATATAAAGACCTGGTTTCAGACACCGCTACTTGTACAGAAACGCGCCTCCCCTTCTTTTCTTTGCCCAACTTAAATAAAGCCTGAAGAAAAGCGAAAGAATCCACAGCGGATCCACGGCTGACTGCAAAAGGAGCGCGCTGCACGGAGCTGGTTGATTTAAACAGCCTACACGTCGAGATGGAACAAGTACTGGCACCTTTGAGGGAGGCTGTGAGGGAACAGGTGAGATATTCTGACAGGTTACACACCTGCAAACCAAAGCTAGACATTGGTCATTTGCCAGCATGTAGCAGCGACTTTACCATTACCAACTAAACTGTGTAAAAAAAAAAAAGTGTTGAAAGGAGAGTTGGTTCTATGCTTCAAAATTATTATTTTACATACTGGTGATTTTTATTGTAGCATACAATCTGCATCAACATTTATAATCTATGTCTACCAGAAATTAAAACCGTTTCTGTGCAATATTATTGCTTCCAGTTTTTATATTTTACATTGACTAGAAATTGTCCATCGCCTCGTGGCTTGAAAACTAAAGTGAAACTTACGAGGCTACAATCTGGTCCAAACGTGGAATAGTCACTTTACTGACATGTATAATAGATCATAAATATGTCAAATAATAAACAAAAGTTACTGTTGTCTCCTATAACAGCATTTATTTCTAGAAATATATATAGCATGTGTATGAATGAAATATTAGAGAATTTAAAAAATGATTTCAGAAAGAACAAATGCAAATATGAAACAAATACAAAGGCAATTTGTAGATTTTTGTGTGATGTTAAGCATAGTATTTTGTGTTGAAAGGAGAGTTGGTTCTATGCTTCAAAATTATTTTTATGATCATGAAATTATAATTTTACATACTGGCGATTTTTATTGTAGCATACAATCTGCATCTGAATATTTTTATAATCTTAGTCCAACAGAATAAAAACAAATTTAAAACAGTTTTCTGTGCAACATTTGCACGTGGTTTGGCTCCATTATTGCACCAGGTTTTAATATTTTACATTGACTAGAAATTGTCCATCGCCTCGTGCCTTAAAAACTAAAGTGAAGCTTGAGATTGCGGGCTACAATCTGGTCCAAACGTGTAATAGTCACTTTACTGACATGTATAATAGATCATAAATATGT
This sequence comes from Nannoperca australis, assembly GCA_036023655.1. Classification (NCBI taxonomy): domain Eukaryota; kingdom Metazoa; phylum Chordata; class Actinopteri; order Centrarchiformes; family Percichthyidae; genus Nannoperca; species Nannoperca australis. Next base: position 32,901 of record JAVQJD010103564.1, on the reverse strand, counting down.
CTCAAAACAAAAGTTACTGTTGTCTCCAATAACAGCATGTATTTCTAGAAATATACAAACCATGTGTATGAATGAAATATAGAAATAAATAAAATAGAAAAAAAACTGATTACAGAAATAACAAATGCAAATATGAAACAAATTTAAAGTTAATTTGTAAGTTTTGTATGAGGTTGAGCATAGTATTTTTCTGCAGGGTGACTTGGTGCAGCAGTTGAAGGAGAAAGGCGCCAAAGAGCAGGAGCTGAGCAGAGCGGTGGCAGAGCTGAAATCCCGGAAGAAGATTCTTGAAGCGAAGGTGAGAGTCTCACGATGGCTGGTTACTCTTTTCCTGACATCCCCTGGTTTCTCTTTCTCTTTCTCTTTGCCTTTTTTCTTTTTCTTTCTGTTTTTCTTTTAATTTTCAGATTCATTTTGAATATCATTTCCTCTCTTCTAGGAGCTAGCTTTGCAGCCCAAAGATGACACGGTGGACAGAGTGAAGCTGGAGGACACCTTAAAGAGGAGATTCTTCTACGATCAGGCTTTTGCCATATATGGAGGTAAAATACTACGATGATGCGTATCTCCAGGAAGATTTTTCAATGTACAGACTAATCCATAGGCTTCCCTTTGTTTGCCATGTTTGTCTTTCAGGTGTGAGCGGCCTGTACGACTTCGGCCCTGTGGGCTGTGCGCTGAAGAACAACATCCTGCAGGTGTGGAGGCAGCACTTCATCCAGGAGGAGCAGATCCTGGAGATCGACTGCACCATGCTGACCCCCGAGCCTGTCCTCAAGTAGGTGCCAACACACATAAGCGTTTGGTATTTACAATTCCGGCTTGTCTTGACAGAGAAAGTGGAAATTGACGTTAAAGCTGCACTGCATACAAGCTGTTGACTCTCCTCAGGACATCGGGGCATGTGGATAAATTTGCCGACTACATGGTGAAAGATGCCCAGACTGGAGAATGCCATCGCGCTGATCACCTCCTCAAAGGTGATCTTTGTCCCACCGCCACTGCATCATTTAGAGGATTCAAATGTCCAGCCCCTCCCCCGAGCTTTCCATTATTTCCTTGCATTGCAAACAAGCTGTCAGATTTCATCCCTAAAGAGAAGCATGACCAGGTGACCTCAGAGCAGATGATTAGCAGTTGAGGGGTGAATGTGCAAATTATAATCACCTGAAACGTGCACGTCATAAAATAGAATAATTCCAGACTGTCCGTTTATGTCACAATAATCAACCTGCCACTAGATGATATTTTCCACCTTAAACAGAATGTATACGAACTGGTTATCTGCCCGACTGGGTTATGTATCCTCAGGGGAGGGAGGGGTGGGGCCGGAGTTGTGTCATAGGTGTTCAGGTGTTCTTCAGTCTGGAGTCTGTCTCTTCATCTGTGAACACACTGATAGTAAAACAACTTTATTTATACATCATGTAGAGACGAGCTGAGAAAACTTGTTGAACGTGCTGATGTGGTACTTTCATGCAGCATCTCATTTATGTCTCTATACCATTACCTTTAAAAATATATAATAATAATATTGGTAAATATTCTAATAATCCTAATTGTCTACATGGGCCTGTTTGCATTCATTATGGACTCCCTGATTGTATGACATTTTCCTGCAAAGAGACAAGCTGCTGCACAGCAAACTAATGTCATAATTAAGACTTGAGTTATTAAGTGTGGATTTACTCAGGATGTCAAGCTAAATAAATCTTCCATTGAATCACCGTTGCAGCTGCTAAATGAGGTGTTTGTTTCCTCACAGCTCACTTAAAACAACTGATGTCCGATGGGAAGTGCTCGGCAGAGAAGGTGGCCGAGATGGAGGATGTAATCACTCAGGTGGGTGTTTGACAAACGCATCTTGCACACCCGGATATACTGACGTCTGCTGGTTGGAAAGTAATTCCCCAATGGTTTGCTCTCTGTTCTAGATGGACAACTACACCCAGCAGGAGCTGACAGATCTGTTTGTGAAGTACGACGTCAAGTCACCCACCACAGGAAATGACCTCACGCCTCCCATCTCCTTCAACCTGATGTTTCAGACGTCCATCGGACCAGGGGGGAACACGCCCGGGTACTGATCATTAAAACCCATGAAAACACTACAAAAAAAAACATTTGCTGTATTAAAATTGTGTCAACTAATTGTGTTGCAGCTATCTGAGGCCTGAAACAGCTCAGGGAATGTTCCTCAACTTCAAGCGTCTGCTGGAGTTCAACCAGGGAAAGCTGCCCTTCGCTGCTGCTCAGATAGGAAACTCCTTCAGGAACGAGATCTCTCCTCGCTCCGGACTCATTCGCGTTAGGTAGTCAGAAACTCTAGCTCCTTAATTACTCAAAAATGCGAATTCTAACGACTATACAGTGAGATGTAAACTTCTCCTGCTTGCAGGGAGTTCACCATGGCCGAGATTGAGCACTTTGTGGACCCAAAAGAGAAGGTCCACCCTAAATTCTCTAACGTGGCCGACCTGGAGATCATGTTGTTCTCCTCCAAGGCTCAGACCAGCGGCCAGTCTGCACAGATCACGAGGCTGGGTGACGCTGTGGAGCAGGTGGGAATCATTTCATAGACTTACTATTGTGTATTGTGAGCATGTGTTTATTCTTAGCGCTGAAAACGTGCCTGGTCTCATGTGGACATAGTTACTGACAGTCACTGACAAATGTTATAACCCTCTTTTAACATTGTAAACCAATAATGCAAGAAATAGCAGGAAATACAAGGATTTATTGCAAACATTACATTATAAAATTCCCATATATTCAGTATAGTCACAGTATGTGCCATGGCAATGTCTTTCTTCTGCATAATTATATCTAGATTATATCATTTACTGTTTAAGTCTGAACAGGTTACTGCATTAAACTAACAACTAAAAGTCAGATAGATCATCAAAAAGTCTATATATTAGGCCCAATATTGGGTTGATAATAGTGAGAAAATTTAAATGCTAATGTAAACTAATCTAATCTTCTAATATAAATAATAAACAGATTAAGAGGATCATTTGTTGTAATTATGAAGTATTTGTTGGATGATCATCATGATAACATCTTTAAATCTTTTTTTCTGGGCGCTGCAGGGAGTGATCAACAATTCAGTGTTGGGTTACTTCATTGGAAGAATCTACCTCTATCTGATTAAAGTGGGGCTGTCCAAAGATAAAGTGCGCTTCCGTCAGCACATGGAAAACGAGATGGCTCACTACGCGTGCGACTGCTGGGACGCTGAGTCCAAAACCTCCTATGTATGTAAATCTTTTCTCTCTTCCATTCACACATATAGACAGAAGAACTGCGGACGCAAGTCAAGACAAGTTTGTTTGCTTTTCTCCCTCAGGGCTGGATTGAGATCGTGGGATGTGCCGACCGCTCCTGCTATGACCTCTCATGTCACTCCAGAGCCACCAAGGTCCCTCTAGTGGCTGAAAAGCTCCTGAAAACACCCATATCCTTCTGTTCTCCCAGTCCAACAACCTGGCAACCATACTATCATCTAATTATAACCACCTTCAGAGTTTTAGGTTCAAGAATGTAAACATACATGTGAAAATCTTTTTGGGGCATGTTATTGATGGACACCAGCAGCATGCCATGTTGTCTACTACAGAGTCTTTCCTGATTGTCATCAATAGTCAGCAATGTTACAGTCTGGATCTTCTGGAAAGTCCAGCTTCACTCAAACATTTGAATGAATGTATGCGATTAATGTGCAGATTTTGACACTAGAAGGCTGTTTTCACGTTCATCTGCTGTAGAGGGAAAGTTCCTCTGTGCCCACTTTTTTAGTTTAAAGTTAAATGTGAGTTTAACGTGTGACAATTTTGTGACAGCACGAATGCAAACCAGTTCAAATATGCAACTTATACAAGCGTGGTGTGGAAACCTCAGTACACAAACTATGAAAATGAACTTTTCAGTGATCAGTTCATTGAATATTTTTTACATGTCTTCAAACCTTTGTGGAGGGGATTTCTGGAAAAAAAAATGTTGCTCGCTTTTTGTAAAGTTTTCAAATGAGTGTCCAAAAGTGTGCAGTTTGATTGATGACGATGGCGTAGGCCTCTAATTTTTTTCTGTTGTTACAAAACAGTAACATCTGTTGTGTACTAACTGCCCAAAAGGTTCACTGTCACCTTAAGTGTGCACTTTATTAATACTTGAGCATAAAGATTCATTCTTGACTTTGAGAACGCATGTATATGATAAAATATATATAACATTTCCTGCAATTAAGCCCACTAGCTGGAGTTTTCTGTCTGCTTTATTCAGTTTATTGAACTTGAGCTTGCAAACTGGATTCCTCTGTTTTACCCCTTAACTTCTTCACACAAAGTAGTAAATGTTGTCCAGTTTGAGCCCAACAAGGGAGCCATAGGAACGACGTTCAAGAAAGAGGCCAAGTTGGTTCTGGAGCACCTGGCTGCCTGTGACGAGTGCTACATCACTGATCAGGAGAAGCTTCTCAATGAAAATGGGTAATTTCTGACTGCAGTGATCAGAGAAAAGTCTGTTAGGTTTATTTGTGAATTTGTTTAATTTGGTGATGTTGTTCTTGTTTATGTCTGTAGGGAGTTCAGCTTCAGGATACCGGGCAAGACATTTAAACTGACCAAAGACATGGTCAGCGTGAAGAGGATCCAGAAAACTCTGCACGGTAAGAGGCGACACCAGACCTGCTCCAGAGCTGTAGAGTACAACAGTGAGTAATTCATGTAAGAAAACAACCGTCTCTATTTTCCCACAGTGGAGGAGATTGTTCCCAATGTAATCGAGCCGTCCTTTGGCATCGGCAGAATCATGTACTCGATCTTCGAGCACTCGTTCTTCATCCGTCAGGGGGATGAGCAGAGGACGGTAAGAATGCTTCAATACAAGGAATGAGATTTGAGTGAGAATCATATCATGCTTGTTTTAACTGTTTTAATGTTCCCTTTAATTGAAGATCACTTCCTTCTTGTCCAGTATTTCAGCTTCCCTGCCACTGTAGCGCCTTACAAATGTTCCATCCTACCTTTGAGCCAAAACCAGGAGTTCATGCCATTTGTCCACCAGTTATGTGAGTGTGATGCTAACTTTCAGATTTCAGCATTTTTTAGTTTAAAGAATTAGTTCGGCATTTTGGGAAATGCTCTTATTTTGATTTCTTGTCGAGAATTAGATGAGAAGTTCAATACCATTCTCATATGTGTACGTTAAATATGAAGCTGGAGCCTGGGGATGGTTAGCTTACCTTAGCAGAAAGACTGGAAACAGGGGGAAACAGTTAGCCTGACTGTTTGAAATGAACAAAATCTGCCTATACCTGCACCTCTAAAGTTCACTAATGACCTTATTATATTGCATTTGTTTAATCAGTACAAACCACAATTGCAAAAAAGGCAAGATACTAAGCTAAGCTAACAGACAGCAGGCTGTAGCATCATATTTAATGACCATTTAATGAGAAAAGTGTTGATCTTCTTGTCTGAATCGCAGTAAAAAAGCAAATATGCATATTTCCTGAAGTGTCAAACTATTCCTTTAAGTGTTTCTATATTTATATGAATATCATTTTTATTTGCCTTCTAAAGCTCATCTGTTCAAACTCATCGCTTATTTTCATCTGCTTCTTTCTCCTTTAAGCTGAGGCCATGACCAAAAACGGTGTGTCTCACAAAGTGGACGACTCTTCTGGATCCATCGGGAGGCGCTACGCCAGGTCGGACGAGATCGGAGTGGCGTTTGGCATCACCGTCGACTTCGACACAGCGAACAAGACGCCTCACACAGCAACTTTGAGAGACCGTGACTCCATGAGGCAGATCAGGGCCGAGGTAGAACAATCCAATAACTGTAGCTTTAATTAACAAAATGTAAGGCATGTACCGAATCACATTTGCTGATTTCTTTTTGGTTCTAATATACAAAATCATATTGCAGGTCACTGAGTTGCCAGGGATGGTTCGAGATCTAGCTAATGGCACCTTGACCTGGGCTGAGGTGGAGAGCAAGTACCCCATCTTTGAAGGACAGGAGACCAGCAAGAAGGAGTAACCAAGCCTCTACTGTACGCACAGGGACCACATTGTCAATAAAGATTAAAAACATTTCCATAGTTTTTTGAACATTTTTAGTTATTTTCTTTCATTTGGAGTTGTTACTTTGGCTTTACAATATGATTGTATTTATGATGGATACAATATGAATACATGGTATTGTATCTTTTATCAGCATCTGGAGATTTCCAGTGTGTCACATTAGACTGTGACAACCAGTCAAAAACATGCTGGAGGGCTCACACAGTCCTCTGTGGCCTCTTTCCTCAAGCAGTATCACTGTTACCTGAGCGAATCATAACAACTCCCAGTGGATGTGTAGCGCTGAAACTGTAAAAGCAGAAAACAGGGATGCAGGCAGGTATGGACTTGAGTTTCATACATTATCACTGTATGCTTTGGTTGACCTTTTCAAATAAACTACATACTGTGCAGTTCATGTCTTTGTGTAAAACACGTTCTACAATTTCCCAGCTGTAATGATACCACTGCATTGTATTTTGTGTTGCTGTCACTAGACGGCACTGCATGTTGTTTCACAACTCACAGTTCATTTGTGGAATGTGAGGCATGGACGGTTGGCTACCGCTCAAAATTGCAACAGGCTTAGACCCTCCCGAAACAGATCTGGCAACCAGGAATATGGAAAATAGCAACAAGAGAATAGAGCCAAAAGGTTTTTTAATTTGAAAATGAATAATAAAAACAGTAATTATCTTTTGTGTGTTAAACAAGGACAAACAATGCAAACATAAATCAGTCAATCAATTAATAATTAAGTGCAGAATCAACATGCATCTTGAAAGTTAGAATCCATCTTTTTTTTTATCTCTAAAAGACATGCCTCTAAATTTAGTAGTTGAGAGAGATAATTTGGCTTTCTCGGTACATATGTATCATCAGCATAGCAATGAAAATTAACACCGTAATTGCAAATCATGTCACCAAGGGGAAGCATGTTGATGGGAAAAAGTATAGGGCCAATGACCGAACCCTGGGGTACACCAAACTTTACATCATTATTTTTATTAATACTGATCAAGTGAGAAAAAGATGCTGTCTTAGCAGCAGAGAGTGCATGTTTATACTTCTTAAAAGTCTGTTTGAGAGCACGAGTTTCATCAGAAAACCATGGCGCTGAGATTATTAAGGGAATCCGAAGTCACACTACAGAAATCAAGTAGTAAACACTGAGCCACTAGGCTATAGACCTAGCATTGCTATTATCTTGAAGAATAAAGAAAAACATTAAAAGTGAATGTAGCAAGTGCATTTTCATGGTAATTCATGCTCTTTCGCATATAATAATGCAATTTGATGCTTAATATGATTTACCCTAATAAAAACAGACTCTATGCTGCACATAACAGACTATCTAGCTGCAGGAAGTGGGTTTTGATGGCTTGGAGCATCATCTATGGAAGTAGGCTATGTTGAAGTTGAAATATGCCACAACAAAAAAAATAGACTGCTAATGGTGTTAATGCTGTACTGATTTAGTAGCCCTCGTGTTCCGCCCCCTCTGTGTCAGTGGTCAAAGTATAAATACATCATGCCACCTTCACCCGCGGTGGCAGCTCCCTCTCAGGGAGTCAGAGGGACCCGCAACCCACCCTGCGCTCCGTAGATGCACAGCACATGTTCAAGTTGGTTTTTTCTTGCATGCTTTAGTTTTTTGTTGTTGTAATATGACATTTTAATCAGCGTTTCCCCCACTTTTGAACAAATCGAAAAGGTGCGTTTTATAGCAACTTTCTTCGGGCACGCAACTGCTGCGTTCAAGGTCAGTGTCACAACAGGTGCTGTGGAGGACACACTGAAGAGCACGGCCGTGTGGCATTTCAACAGCACGCATCTCACGCGGACACTGTGACGAGCAAACATCTATGGATTTTAACATAACTGAAAAAAACATTAGTTAATTTAGATTTTAGTTTTCCGCATTGCACATCAATGCAGCTTTGCTTTGACGCACTAAAACTGATGAATAACTGAACTTGAAAGCTGTGTGGTTAAAAATAGCAGGCAGCTGCACTTTGTTGTGTGTGTGTCTCATCAGTGGAAACTTGCCCTCCACTGTTATTTTTACTTGGTAATCAAGCAAGTCAGGCAGATAAAATGATCGATTGATGGATGCATGACAGAGACAAGTCACATGATGTCGCATTATTCTGCAGGGCTCCGATGTCTCTTGAGTGTAAACGAGAAAAGAAAACAGTTTCTTATGTTACAGAAGGAACACCAGAATAAAACGTGTTGCTGTATTGTACAGGCTAATGTGGATAACAATATGGCATGTAGGCTATGAAGTGCATTTTCTCTGTAAGTATAATTTTGATAACTTTACTTGACTTTTACTATTTATATTTCTTGCTACTTTACTACACTCCATGTGATAGTGGATATATTGTACTTTTTCTCTTTTACATTTATTGTAGAAATATAGTTACTTGTTAGTTTGCAGATACATTATATAGAAAACATATGATCTTAAAAAATATAATGCATTGTTACAGATTAAGCTAGCCAACAAAATAAAAATGAGCTGCACCTCGACCAACTACAACATAAAAATGCTGCTTTTACATTAATGCATGAGTGGGAAGAATCGCGTGGCCTATAACACAGTCAAAAGTCATTGACTACATTGTCAATTTACTTTTACTTCTGATACTTTAACTAGATTTTACTGCAAAATAAATACATTTGTGCTTTGACTTAAGTATGTGAATGCAGTATTTTTACATTAAGGTATTTCTAAAATATATTAGAATGCTTTTTCTTCCATGACTAAAAGCAATTCCCCAATCTAAAACCATCTATAATAATATAACACAGGGGCCATTCTGCACAAAGATACATATCTTATTGTGTTATTAGAGTGACAGACTTTTACCTTTAAAGGGTCATTTTTACATTGTGGTATTGCTACTTTTACTTAAGTAAATGGTCTGAATACTTCTTCAACCACTGCTACAAGATCTAATTCATTCATATTCATCATGATTTATGACCTTTATGATTTATGACTGATAAATGTAAGTACAGTAAAACTGCAAAATCTCTCTCTGGAGGTATAATGGAGTAAAAGTATCACCCAAACAAAATACTCAAAGTTCCTCTAGCGCAGTATTTACAATACTACATGAAGTAAATGTTACTTTTTACCGCTAATACTATGTCAGGGTGTGTACAATACTTCACACAGGACAGTGACCTAAAACAAGAACGATTTGACAAGCTGAGAAGTCTATTTTTAGTTTAAATAGATGTCTCTCATACAAACATTGAAATTGCATTGTTGCACTTTCTTTTTTTAGTTTTAAACTTACAGCTGCTGGTTCAGGACTGTACAGTGTGTTATATAATACATAATGTGTCCTCCCTCATGTTGTACAGAAGTGAGTGAGATCAGAATGAGAGGTATGATCAGAGTGAGGAGGTGATGACCACTGTGTGAACCATCACGATAATGTTTCTTATTAGTAAGTGAGATAATGAAGCCCCGATGTGCCGTAACGCCATGTGGCGTCACGTCAGAAGCAAGACCTGGTTTAGTTGCACAGATAAAGTGTTGACTGGTGTGGTGTTGTGTGTTCAGGAGCCTCCAGAGCTCCTCCTGTCTCTGTCACCATGGGGATCAAAGCTGCACTTCCCAAATATGAGGTCTATTTCTACAACACGGTGCTGTGTCTGGCCATGTTCTGGGCTGCCAGCTGGATCTTTGAGGTGTCCAGTTGTGAGTATAAAAAACACACACACACACACACACACACACACACAGTCACAGATGGGACTGTTTGTGCTTGTGAAGCACAGTTATTTCTCTGCTAATAAATAAAAACTAACACATTCTGACATGTTCACGATTAAAAGTTTAATCACCTGTGAAAAAACAGACTCAAATAATTTTTTTTTAAATGACTTCAACTTAAGAATAAGGCGTGTGATCATTTTCTTATTGTGCTTTAGTCACACGGGCACCAAATGTGTCTTAATCCGCATCTTAAAATAGTCACCAACAAATATACAATTTTCTTCTGTTTGAGTAATGGTTCCCAGAAACTACAGTGCCCAGCTGTCTTAGGAAATTACTGGGCCTTTTAAAAAAAAATGTTGTGAGGTGTTTTAAAAAAACATCTCTTTAATTGGAGCGAATCAACTTGCCACAAACAGGCTGCAGAAGTCAACAAGTTTTTAGTGAAGGATGTCGTGGCAATTTACTGAAATAAAGACTTTGTCCGATACTGGTTCGTTTTCAGCGGGCTTTATTCTTGCAAGAAGGAGGTTCAAACAACACAGTCAGAGAGTGTGCAGTTTGAGCTCTCCGAACGGAGCCCCGCAGGGTGCTTATATCTATGCGACAGTTTCCCCCCCCTCCCTGGCGGATGTTCACTTTCTGTTTGGTCTGTGTTGCGCACAGGGTAAAAAGGTCAGGAGGTGAACAAGAGGTGAAGGTAAACGGAGGTGAGGATGCAACTGCTAACCGCACAGACAAGCCCTGCACGGCGTAGATCATACAATACGATTGCACAACATGTTCATCAGCACATTTCCATTATAGTCACAGTCATTTTCCATTACAAGGACTAACACAAAGTTGGTTTTCTTTTTTTCCATGAAGCTTGTTGGCAATAAATGATACAGGAATTTTAAGGACTATACCAATAGTGAAATGAGAGTTTAAAACAATCTAATAGTGATAATATACATATATGTATTATTATGTTTTTGTTACATAAACATAAAACACAGACACATTTTTGGAAAAGCTTCCCTTAATTGTGGTTATTCAAGGCCCTGCACCCCCACACAGCTGTGTTCAATGATTCTGGCAGAATCGACTTTGACTGGCTGACTAGACGGAGGTTTATAAACTTATAAAGAAGATACATCTGAAAATTGTCCCTCATCCAATAAACTGCAACTGTTTCGATCAATTATTACATTTAACATTTCCGACCAAAACCTTTTCAGATCTTCCACATTTAAGTTATATACTTAGCCTTGTGTAGTGCAGTTACATGCAGACAGCACAATATGCAGTATACATATAGGGGCAGTGTCACTGTGTGAGGCTGAACAGTGGAAGCTATGCAGACTACACCAGAGGAGATCAGGTGTCAGTATTAATACCACAGAGCAGAGGAAGAAAATAGGTCCTGTGTTGGCAGTTTCACCGTCACATGTAACAAAGGTTTCACATCTGCATTCAGGGACAAAGAAAATGTAATAAAGGAAAAGACAGATGTAAAGTTAAGTGTGCAGATATGAGATATATCTTGTATCTTTTGTTTCCAGCCAGTGCAAACAGGAAGACATTCAAAACCAATGTGAAGCCAGGATGGTACTACTTCGGGAGGAAAATGGTGAGAGAACATGAATAGTTCATCAAGACGTTTGTCACGAATGTTAAAATGTTTTTAATCTTTATTTTTCTGCTCACTGATCTACAGGATACGGCCGATTTTGAGTGGATGATGTGGTTTTCCACCTACAGAGAGCACATCCTGTTTGCGCTCTCCGGTCATGTGTTGTTCGCCAAGATCTGCTCCATGCTGGCTCCACAGGTGCCTCTAAAGACCGATTCATTGACTAACTGACTGAGCTGCTGCAGGATGTAAAGGGCTCAGGTTTAATCATCCAAGCAAAACATTGAGCCGCTATGAAACATACCAGGTTCATCTCTCACTTTGTTGTGTTAATATGAATACTTGACATTTGAAAATCCTCTTCGTCACTATTTATTTTTACAACATTGCACGGCAGCTTTTTATATCGTCAGCTAAACAGCAGCTGATGAATGGGACCAGGTGGAGAGAAAACGACGGAGTGAGAGTCAGAAGATGACTGTAGATGAGACAACGAATAGAGATGGAGCTCTATATTTAGCAAATGTCCGTTTGGTTTGGTTAACAACACTGGACCACATGTCATGTGTCAGCAGAGAGTCATGGTGAACGTCTGTCCTTAAGAAAAGATTTCAGACATTTTTGTTTGGTTGATGCTGAAACACAAAGTGAAGTTTTCATGATAATTAACCCTTCAGAGTAAAACATTTTTTTTCTTTGTTATCATTTGACCCTAAACAGGTGTTATTATCTGCAGCATTGTGGAGTAATTTATATTCACAGCGTACAAATCTAAAGCCAGACACAAACTGCATCATTACATTGGCTTTTAGAGAAAAATAACACTTTTATTTTGTTGACTAGCTTGTAAAAGGTGTCTTTACCGCAGTGGTGGAAGAAGTACTCCAATCGTTCTTTCAGTTACTCAGTTACAAGTAAAAATGTAAGTAAAAATATAAAAGTTTTAGCAGCAAAATGTACCCAAAGTATCAAAAATAAAATAACTCATTATGCAAAATGGATGCACTCAAAGTGTTACATTTATTATATATTTATTATTGGAATTTTATTCCTGATTCCTTACCGTCTAAGTAGCATCTAAATGTTGTCAAGATAGAGTTCATTAAAACAACTGTATATACTGTTGGGTAGTTTTATCTATAGAAATGCATATTTGATTAAATGATCACATGTTTGACACAAAATCTTGATCTGATACATAACTAGTAACTAAAGATGTCAGATAAATGTAGTGGGGATCTGTAATGTTGTGGCGTAAGTAAAGGTTCCACCACTGCCTTACTGTGTCATTCCTCTGAGATGCAGCTCGGCCGCGTGGTGACGCTTCATTTCTCTCCCACAGTACAGGTCCTTGGTGTACATGGTGTACGGGCTGCTGGCTGTGTGGACCAGTATGGGCTGGACCTACGTCACCCTCATCCTGTCCCACTGTATCTTGCTCTACAGCATCTCTTTAGTGAAAATCCGCTGGCTCTGCTTTGTCACTGGTCTTTGCACCCTCGCTATGTTCAAGTGCGAACCCTTCGTGTCCTGGCAGGTAAACTGAAGGCACTTAACAGAAGTTACATGACAACAGATGTGAATATGAATCGGATTGCTTCCTGAAACAAGAACAAATTTGACGTCAAAGTGTCCAAATTGTGCTCACCTCTTTATGTTCCTTTTTTTTTCTCCATGCAGGCTGGCTTTGTGGAGGGGGACTTTGATCTGCGGCGTGTTCTCTTCTATGGGGGTTGTGGGTTTACTATAATGCGATGTATGAGCTTTGCTCTGGAGAACTGCGAAAGGAAAGATGGAAACTACAGCATCCTGGAGCTGCTCAAGTACAACTTCTACCTCCCCTTCTTCTATTTCGGGCCCATCATGACTTTTGATAAGTTTTATGTTCAAGTAAGTCAAATCAGGTGTTTATTCCTGGTATTAATCCTGCAGCTCAGGAATTGTTGGACTTAATTTAGTGCCCAAGATGGTCTGGTAGTCGTTTTAGTTTGTTACTCCTTAAAACAATGCAATATCTGAATCTTTTCCATTATATTTGGATATTTTTAGAGGCTTGAGAAGTGAAATCATCCAGTAAATAACAGGGGGAAAAAATAAAAATGATTAGAGGAAAATCTGAACACATACATATCATTTTGTGAGGGGGGCCACTGGGAAAAACTGTCACAGAGGTTGAATGTTGTGTTTGGGATCTGGGAATCATGTAACTGTTGGATGTTTCCTTAAGACATCACAATACACTGAAGGAGAAAGAATATGAGAATCTATTTTACTGACTCTGTAGCCTTAAAACATCCATCCCGATTACATACATGTATTTCTGTATGTATCAACATTTAACCAGAGCGCTCTTCATGAGCTGTATTGCAATGTGGAGGTCTCTGGCTTTGTGACGCGTGTCTGCTGCCCCCCGCAGGCCAACAGGTCAGACCTGACCAGGAAAGAGCGGGAGATGTGGAATATCAGTCTGCAGGGCCTGACTCACCTGGGAGTCATCTTTGCGGTGGACGTCCTCTTCCACTTCATGTACATCCTGACCATCCCCACCGACATGAAGCTGCTGAAGCACCTCTCTGACTGGGCTCTAGGTCTGTGACCCCTGCCCGACATACCCTACATAAAAATGTTTGACATTATAGAAACTTTAAACATGAGAAGAACATTGTAATAAAAGAAAATGCACCATCTGGAGAACTAACATATTTATTCCAGTTGAAGTTATACTGTATTTTAATTAATTAAAATGCTAATTCATTGTTTCCAGTGGGCCTAGCTTACTTTAACCTGGTGTATGACTGGGTGAAAGCAGCTGTCATGTTTGGAGTCATCAACACAGTGTCCAGACTGGATCATCTGGACCCTCCCAAGCCACCAAAATGCATCACTTTGCTCTACGTGTTTGCTGAAACGTGAGTTGAGTTTATACAGCGCGCTCACATTTGGCTTATTACACTCAGGGTACGAATCTGTAAAACGTATCCTGTTGTTTTTCTTTCTCTCCTTTCATAGCCATTTCGACAGAGGGATCAACGAGTGGTTGTGCAAGTGAGTGTCCCAGAAAGATCGGTAACTTAATTAAAGTCAAATTTAGAGGTTCTGATCTGAACTAGGCTGATGATTTACAGGTATGTGTACGATTACCTGGTTGGAAAACACCAAAACGTGGTGGAGGAACTGGTGGCTACACTGTGCACCTTCGGCATCACCATCCTCTGGCTGGGACCCTGCGAGGAGGTGCTGGTCTGGGCTTTCTTTAACTGTTTCGGCCTCAACTTTGAGCTGTGGACCGCCAAGCTCTTCTCCATGGAGCCTTTTGCTACGTTTGAGGTTTGTTAGTGGAAGTTGCCTTTACAGTTCAGTTAGTAGGATACGGACAGAGAGGTCTTTATGCATATTAATAATCTTTTATTTACAGATGGCTATGTCAGAAGCAATGTCCCGCCGGATCAGAGCCATCTTTAATACTTTCAACTTCTGGAGCATTGTATTGTACAACATCCTGGCCCTGAACAGTTTGGACTTTGCCAAGCTGGTCGCCAAACGGCTGCTTCTCAAAGGTGATTGTTTCATTTTTCTATTCCTGAAGAGGTTTTTTTTTTGACCAACTCTATTAACACTAACATTTTTCTTACCTTACCAGGCTTCCCCGTAACCACCATCATCGTCATGTTTGTGACCTACTGCCTGATTCAAGTGATTAAGGAGAGAGAGAGGAGGCAGGCCCTCATTGATGATCCTGATCCTCTTCCTCCTGCTCCTCCCCCAAATGCCGCCACCAGCCCGACCGGCGCTGCACCCGTGGCCACACCCGCTGCTGCTCAGCCAGTCGCAGATCCCAGCAAGGAAAAAGCAGAGTAGATATTTGATGCTAATAGAGAATGGTGTAGGATACACAGCCAACAGTATTATTGCCAGAATTTATAACATGAATTGTGAATGGATGCAGAAAACAGCATTTTCTGTAAATACATTAACCATCATTTAACTTTGTTTATACCTAAAAGGCAAAAAATAGAGCTTCAAATATGATGTAATATACAGTTTAATGTACAGTACACACCCGTATACTGTCTAGTAGCCACTGGAAATTATGACAATAAAAAATTCTATGTGTAACAACACTGTAGGGATGTCATTTTTCTGAAACCTTTGTCATTAAGGCAAAAATAAACTGCAAAGATTTGTTCAAAGTGTATGTGTCCTGAGAGGGAAGAAATGAGAGATTTCCTTTTTACAGTCCATGAGTCAGTGTTGACTCTTGTCATTAGGGTTGTGAGGTATTTCTTTATCATTACATCAGCAGTTAGCAGCATAAATCCTGTTTGATGCCTCAACACTGGAAATACATTAGACACTGTCCAGTGGAATGGCTCTGGTCACACCTGAGGTAAAAATACTATGAACACTGTATGTCTATAAAGAAAAAGGTTGTTTTCAACAAAACCCATTTGGTTTTGACACTTTAGGGTTCAATAATGTACTCAGATGTAATGTAATGTTACTGAGATCATAAGTACAAGCAGCAATACCAGAAATACTCTGTTACAAGTAAAAATAGTATCAACCATACATACTTAAAGTAAGTGTTTGTGTGTAAGTGTGAAGAATTTCAGAATAAAATATGTACAGTACCAGTCAAAAGTTTGATTGTCATTATTGCTGAATTAATGTGTGCATCACTTTAATTGAATTAATAATTTATTTGATTTAACTAAACTACATTTATTTAAATTAATTTTATGTAATGAATCTGAGTTAATAAAAAATGTAAAAATGTATTTGATTAATTTTAATTACTGTATTTGCTGACCCTGCCTCCTCCTCTGACATACCATGTCAGGAGACCATATCTAATTGTATACACATTAAAGGTTATTCTATGTATTTGTTATTGTCAACAAATAAACAATGGAGAAAGAAAGAAATTGTGTGTTTGTTGGGGACTATTTTAAGCCATGGATTAATACACAATTGGTTTGCTGGTGAGTATTTACAGCAGCAGGACGGTGTATGTGGCATTTACAAAATAAACTACAGTGTCCATGTTCATGGTAAAGAAGGAACGTGTCACTCAGTGCAATGCTGTGGCTCACAGATGTGTTTGTATCCTACTTTGTTTACACAGAAAATAATTGTTGGTAGTGACAATTCATCGTTGATTTTGATATTTAAATTGGATTTGTTGACATTAACAAATATCACCAGATTTAACCTTTAATTCAGATACTCAATTAGAAAAATTCAATCATGGATATTAGTTTTTTAAGTAGTGACATTCCCCTGAAGGTCATTTTATACACAGTATTTTAATGATGCAATTTCATCACATCAGTAAATAACATCTTACGGCTAAATCAAACCCAAGACAAGACAAGTCTTGTGTTCCATAAGGGCCCATGTTGAAGAAAATAATAGTAAACTGAAACACAGTTGGTTTGTAAGTAGGAAGTAAACAATATTTAGTTTTGAGGCTATGTTTGTTCAATAATACAGAGTGAGTATCGTGTAAAGGTAGTAATATAACAAATTGACACTGTTGCTAAAATGATTCAGTCACAGAGACCCCAGGGGGCAGCCTCCAACGCCATCTACTCCAGATCCCCCCCATGACTCAGGATGGACATATTTCCCATGAAGCAATGTGTCAGCTGTCTGGGAGTGGGTAGGGGTGGGGTTGCATTTCATGTTCCAAAATGAAGCCCATAGCTCCACACCGAGCAGCCAGGCTATAAATAACCTGCCAGTTGGAGCTCAGTTGAAGGGTTCGGACAGCTGAACAAGTGGGCCGTCCCGGGGTACAGCTGGTGTGGGCAGACTGACTGTGCCTCAAAATCCTCTTTACAGGCTAGAAACTAAAACTACTCTGCTATAAAGAAGACCCACTTTGGTGGATTTGAAGCCCCTGAAAGGCTCTTCAAACTCCCCCCCCCAGGAACAATGGCTCTTCCGATAAACCCCTTGGACGAACCCAGAATGTACCAGCAAACATTGCTCCAGGACGGTCTGTTCGACCTGCTGGAGAATGAAAAGCTGGTTGACTGTGTGCTGAAGATCAAAGACAAGGAGTTCCCCTGCCACCGGCTGGTCCTGTGTGCCTGCAGCTCGTACTTCCGCTCCATCTTTCTGTCTGACCTGGAGGAGAGCAAAAAGAGAGAGATCGTCTTAGAGGATGTGGAGCCGGGCGTCATGGGGCTGATCCTCAAGTACCTGTACACCTCGAAAATCAACGTGACAGAGCAAAATGTTCAGGACATCTTCGCAGTGGCTAATGTGTACCAGATCCCTTCAATTTTCACTGTGTGTGTGTCTTTCCTACAAAAGCGCCTGAGCCTCAGCAATTGCCTGGCTATCTTCAGGCTCGGCCTGATGCTGGACTGTGCCAGGTTGGCTATCTCAGCTCGAAATTACGCCTGCGAGCGATTCCAGCTCATCTCCAGAGATGAGGACTTCCTCCAGCTGCTCCCCAGTGAGCTGGCAGCCATTTTAGCAAACGACAATCTGAACGTAGAGACAGAGGAAGCAGTGTTCGAAGCTTTGATGAACTGGGTGTCCCGGGACACAGAGAGCAGAGAGAAAGAGCTGCCAGGTCTGCTGGATTGTGTTCGTTTGCGTCTGGTCAACGAGGATTACCTGAAGGAGAAGGTGGAGAGACACAAACTGATCTCCTCCAATGCCGAGTTGCAGCAGAAACTGCAGCTGGTCAAGGATGCTCATGCTGGGAAAATGCCGGAGGTTAAAAAAAGCAAAAGCAAGAAGGAGGAAGGTGGAGCAGAGAAAGATGGCGAGAATGAGGATGAAGAGGAAGAAGAGGGTCTTCTCCCAGGCATCCTAAATGACATCCTGCGATTCGGCATGTTTGCCAGGGACTTGATACTGATGGTGAACGACACAGGTGCTGTGGCCTACGATCCGACAGGGAACGACTGCTTTGTAGCATCACTTTCCACCCAGGTTCCCAGGAACCACGTCAGCCTGGTCACCAAGGAGAACCAGATCTTCGTGGCAGGAGGATTATTCTTTGATGAACAGAACAAAGAGGACCCAATGTGCTCCTATTTCCTACAGGTAGGAGAGGTGCTAGATAAAGTTATGACAGAAGAGAAGATGAAGAACTTGTAATGATAGAAACTGATTTCAGCTCAGCCTTTTCTTAGATGCTTAATTCTTTAAAGTGCTTTTTTAAAACCCACTAAAAACTAATATATAACATAAAATCTTGTTTTAACCCACAAGTTGTTCATTTACATTCTAATGGTGACCCCAAAGTATCCAAATATACCAAGACATCTAGAAATATATCTGTTTGACAAAATAGTGCAGCCATACAAGTGTTTCACCCAATGGTTAGCATGTGTAACTTCAATGAGGAGCTGGAACAAGCTGAACCAGAATATATGTATGTACCTGTAAAAAGATGGTTTGCTAACCTTATACATGTAGCTACATAAGGGGAAATAATAAGGGGGAAACTGCATCTTAAGGGGTTTAACCTGAGTACATCTACCTGCAGTGTCTGTCTGTCTGTCTGCATATGCTGCAGTATCTTTACTTCAGATGGTGTAAACGTAACCCATTCACAAATGTTTGACTCCTGTGACCTCAGTATGACCCCGTCGGCGCTGATTGGCTGGGGATGCCTCCCCTCCCGTCTCCCCGCTTCCTGTTTGGGCTGGCCGAGGCTGAGAACGCCATCTTTGTGTTGGGAGGGAGGGAACTGAAGGAGCAGGAGCAGACGTTGGACTCAGTTTTAGTCTATGACAGACAGTGAGTTACAAGTTAATGTGTCAAATCTTAAGAATGAATGATTAATTTACTGTATCCTAATTAATTTACACATTTCCTGTGGTTTCTCATTTACAGATCTTTTAAATGGGGCGAATCAAAGCCCATTCCTTATCATGTCTACGGACATTCAACAATATCCCACAATGATGTTGTTTATGTGATTGGAGGAAAGGGAGAAAATAAGTGAGTATTGAATGTGATCAAAATATTAATATCCGTCAGTGGCAAGTGTGAAAATTGAAGGCTTTATTCTTTAATCAAGCAAAAGGAAGATTTTTCTTAATAAAAGTCACATAAAGAGACCGCTGACCACACTGATGTTCTGTGTCTCTCTTGTGAAAAGGAACTGTCTGAAGAAGATGTGTGCATATGACGCCAAGAGATTTGAATGGAAGGAGCTTGCACCCATGAAGGTCGCTCGTTCTTTATTTGGAGCCACCGTTCATAAGGACAAGATATATGTGGCAGCAGGAGTCACCGACACTGGGCTGACAGACTCTTTGGAGGTGTACGACATCGCTACCAACAAGTGAGTTTCTCGAGATCAGTGAACAAGGCTGACAAAAGTGAATGTGGATGCCACGTACAGCAGCTGGCCCGAGGCATGTGCAAAATAAGTGGCAGCTTAGTGCATGAAGTCACCAGGGGACACAAAATCTTTGCAGAAAGAGGAAATCCCACTGAAGAGATATTGTTGGGTTTACTGGGTTATTGCAATTTCCAGGTTCTTTAGTTACACTGCAGTTCACATTTTTACATTATTACCATAACAACCTCACTTAAATGTTAAATTTAAGGCTTGGGGGCCCCCAGAAATATCAATTTCCTAATTGCGCGAAGTGTATTGCACTTTACTGAACTGTACCTGTGTGTGTGTATTTACATTTTTCAGGTGGTCAGACTTTGTAGCGTTTCCCCAGGAACGTAGCTCTCTGAACCTGGTGTCTTTGGCGGGCTTGCTGTACGCTGTGGGAGGTTTTGCCATGATGCCTTTGGAGGACAGCAACGAGATCATTCCCAAAGAGATGAACGACATCTGGAGGTGGGTCATAATAACAGAAACAGTTCTTTTCACTCACACCATCATTCTTTCATCATGCTCCTGGTACCTTCTTTTAAGCTATTATTAGGGCTAATATCTATAAAAATGAATAAATAAATAAAAACAAGGTACCATTTGTCATGTTGGGCCACATAATAAAACATAAATCAGGAAGTCACTTTCTCAAGTGTTTCAGAAATAATTCTGGACAGAACAGTTATGTTAATTTAGCCAACAAAGATATTGTTATTCCTGATAAATGCAAAACATCCCAGGGCACTGCTGATTGTTTTAACTTTCTTGACCAAAGTCCGTTAACCTCCCCAGGTTTGACGAGAAAGAGAGGAAGTGGAATGGGATCCTCAGAGAGATCCAGTATGCTTCAGGGGCCACTATTCTTGGGGTCCGCCTCAACACCCTGCGTCTCACCAAGATGTAAAGGCCCCTCCAGTCCCTGCTTGTTAGAAGAAATCTGTGCTCGTTAATAGGAGTTCATAGGAGTCCAAGCTGGCCTCGGCAACATCAGAAGCGACGTTAAGAATCAGCTTAGTGTGTTTGGTGTTCAGGTTGTTTTATTTTACTCCGTGCTACAGCAGTTATAATGATGCAGCTAATTGTGATTGTGATTCATGTGACATCATGGGTAATTCTTTCTGATTGAAGACATTGTTATATACGTGTGTTTCAGTTGAATCTAATTGAGAATGTAAAAGTGTAAACAATCTGTAGCCTGTTGATACTGTTGCACTTTGCATTTGCACTGTATGGAATAAAAATGAACACCGCTAAATGTCTTGATGATCATGAAAAATGTGCAGGCAAGAAGTGGTGCATTTCCCAACAGATGGCAGTAAAGTCATAATGTAGGTGCCTGTAGAGAGCAAGACTGGAACATTTAGCAGTTAAATACTAATTTCAGTTTCTCTGCGCAGAAACAAAACAACAAAACACATCTCCATTTGCAATAATATATCTATACTGTTTAATATTGAAATGATTTCATTACGCTCTGCTGTGTTACAGACAGTTAACACTAGTCAATAATACAGTAAAAGACAGAAAATACGGTCTAATGTTATTAGCACCTCTAGACACTATCGTCCTTGTACGGTTTTTAGTATTTTAATATAGCTGAACTTGACAACTACTGCCTACACATGGTCTTTGTACACCAGAGTTAACTAAGACAGTGTTTACATTATAAAGTAGAGAATCAGCAAATAACAGTACACATTATGATTTCTTTAACACAACTGCAGTATGAATAAGTATGGGAAATGTAGAGGGAATGTGGATAATACATCTTTGACTTGACTATGGCAGTGGTGCCAATTACCACATATATCTTTGCCCAAAAAGGGGAAAGGTCACCATTGAACAAATTTATTAGAACAAAAAAAAAACACTTTCACATGCAAAATAACCAACACTTTTCAATTTTATGTTCTAGTTCCTATGGAGTAAGAAAAATGTGTTGCACACTCTGGCTCCATATTTCTCTTTTATTCAGATGACGCAACAATCATAGCGGGACACAGGCACTGGTATGTTATATAGGCCACACCCTAGTAACACATCTGATTGTAATTAGATTATCATGTTCCACCATTAGGGGGAGAGAGGCCTTCTGTGAATCAAAACTTGACAGGAGGAGCCAGAGTGTGCACCACTACCCCCCTCCCCCTCACTCCTCCAGTGATCAGCACCTCACTACAACTCTTGGTGTGTTACTTTTCTATTATATAGTTTGTTAGTTTTTTTTTTCTTTTTTTTTTTTTAAATGGAGCTCAGAAACTGACAAAATGTAGTGAAAGATTATCAGATACAGTTGTACACTTTGTAATCTTGTTAAGATTATTTTAGCCGGCAAGCTAGCAAAAACAAAGTTAGCTTCAGCTAATGTTGTGTTGACCGGCTCATTAACCTAATTGACAAATTATTGCATCTCTTTTTCTACTGAATTGTAATTATTTAACCAACGATATTGTTCATTGGCGTATTCAGTTATATTTTTGACTCGTCTGATAACCTTTTGTCTGTTTTGGGGCTCCATAAAAAAATTAAAATTAAAAAAAGTAACATTTCCTAAAGTTTTGACATACCTACAATGCTTTCTCTCAAATAACGTCATCAAATTGCTACTAAAAGAAGACAGCAACATTCCCAGCACTTTTCTTGAAGCTGAAGGCCACACAATCCAGTCCCTTTGGGTACACACTTCAGCTCCAGCAGCTAAACCCAACATTAAAAGTCCCTGTAGAGACCCCAACTTGGCAATCCCATGAGCACTCTGCTTTGTACCAACTGCCATGCTCAATGCTTAATTATGTGACAAACATTTGCCTTGGGTGCAATGCAAAATGCACAGTCACTGTGGTGTCCAGGCACCCACTAAATCACTGACAAGCACTCATTTAAGGACAAGGGCAGGTCCACCTTTGCCTAATCTAATACAAGCCTTTGGCTGCTAGCCGTAGTAAAGGAGAATTTGGCTAATTAAAAAGAAATAACGCCTACTTTCCTTGAATATAGGACTCCTAAACACACTGCAAAATCTCCCTTCTCAGTTTCTAGAATCTCAGCTTTACGGCCATTTAACTTTATAACATTACATTTAAAAAATGTACACTTAAAAAAAAGTACGTGTTATATTCTTTTTTCAGGATTTGTGAGATCTCAGGGCACATAAATGTCTGTTTGCTACATTTTCAATGTACAGCTCAATTAAGTGTTGGTACATCACTCTGATGAAGTCACAGATGTGTTTTGTCTTGTTTGCAACTGGATTTAGGGAAGACTTCACTAAATAATCCAAGACAAAGATTAACATTTAAATTCTGCTTTCTAGGGTGGATTTAGACTTTTGAAGCCAAATCACTCTCTACACTCTGAACAATGTGTCATGAAGTATATATTAAATTTATTGTGTAAATGGGGGTAAAAGAACAATACTATTACTTTTCAACTGATTTGAAACATTTTGACCCTCATTCACCCCCTAAATGATTAATTTTGTTGGATGTATTGTAACAGCAATTTATTAATACTACAAAAGTTAGGAAGGCCGTAGACTTAGAATAAACACATCTGCCATCATTGCAACTGTATCAGCCTTTAAACCCTGCTAGCTGAACTGAAGTATAAAGTGCTCAGAGTAATTAATATCTTTCCCATTACTCAATTTGGCAACAGACACCGTCCTTTACATTTGCTCATGGCCTGAAATACAATAGATGTTTTTTATTATCTTGATCATGGTCGTGATCAACATAACCAACCAATCAGAAACAGCCATAGTTGACCTGTAAGCACCCTCAGGGAGGAGTTACACATGAAGAGCAGCGCAGTGCAAAACAGGCTGACTGAAACACAGAAACACCTTTTTAGGTGCACTGACTTCTCACAGCGGAGTTGTCCTCTGTGTGCAGGATGCTACACTGCAGCTTTCTAGGAAACTAAACACAGGTCAGGCCACTTCTGCAACTTACCAACAACAAACTCTGACCAACTTTGAACAAAAAATACAAAATAACTGACAGTAATTTGTAGATTTTGTTAATAATTTATGAGTATCAATATCCACACAGTACATTTAAATGTAAAATGTTTGCATTTAGATTTAGATTAAATAGTGGAAATAATTTTTTCAGTACACATCTCTGCAACCTGTTCTTCACCTTGAATCTCTATACATGTTCCCGATTATGGGCTAGTGTGGCAATCAAACTCAAAGTGCATAAATCAGTAGTATTAACTACTATCCATCCTCCTTTACCATCAGATACCATCATCATCCACAACACTAAAACATTCAAATCCCTCTAAATATAAGGCTAATACACAAACTATAACCACAGTATCTCAGTATTGTCTCTTGGACTAGTGCTTCTCAAAACATTGAAGTGGGAAAATACTTGTTAAGTACATTTTTATCCTTTTTTTATGAATGATAACATACTGTTAAGGGTGGCTTTTCTCTTTCTTTAGTGTAGGGTTGCTAACAGAGTGCAGTTTACGAAGATGCCACAAGAGAGCAACAGTACTGCAAATGGCCACATCAAACCTTAGCTGGGTATAAAATGTTGGCAGTTACCTCATCAAACTGCCCCAAAAGTCTAAATTGTGGCTCGTTTCTGACGCTGGAGCTCAACTGTCCAGTAAGGCTAAATTGGATTTATCACAGCCATAATATACTCCACAATTTAACAGCTCTAGACTTTTCATTTAAAAAAGGGCAGTCTCCAACTGGACCCTGTACAAAAGCAGCAAATCAAAGTACAAAACATGTGTTAGACACATGAAGAAATAAAGAAAAGTACCATTATCGAATAACGTCTGATGTGGCCCTAGCTTTTTAACCATGGCAGTTTTAGAAATACATGTAACTGGGGTGAGCAAAGACATAAGACTACACTAAGGTGCTTCAATTTTTCTTTTAAATAAAACAATGAACAGCTTATTACATTTACAAAAGCTTATCCACAAATTCCAACTTTCGGTAGTACCAGCCAAGACACACATGGGGGCACATTCATCTGACTCTCCAAATGTAAACATGAGGAATTAATCACAATGAAGAAACACGTCTTAACAATATTTACAGGTTAATGCTACACTACTAGTAGGCTATCTAAAGATAAAGTGAGCGGGAGTGCATCGATAGTGCACACAGACTCTTTTTGGATTTAATTGATTGAAATGTCAGATTTAGTGGAATATTCTGCCATTTTGGGAAGTACGCTTAATTTGCTCTCTTGCAGAGAGTTATACGAGAGTCATATGGTACCGTTTTATGTGTCTGTTTAATTTGAAGCTACAGCAGCAGCCAGTTAGCTTAGCTTAGCATAAAGACTGGAAACATTGGGGGAAAAGCTAGCCTGGCTATGTCCAAAGGTAACAAAAACTGCCTACCAGCACCTTTAAAGCTCGCTAATTAACACAGGACATCTGGTTTGTTTAATCTGTACAAAAACCATATTGTAAAAACACATGCTAGCTGTTTCCAGTCTTTAACTTACTAAACAAAAACTGAAGTGTTTTAACTCCCAGTAAAAATCACAAATTATAGTTCTTACACTTTGTTTTTTGTAAAAACAAAACAAACTAGATTTAACGTGTTGATTTAAGAAATGTAGGTGCTGGCAGATGATTTTTTTTACCTTCAGACAGCCAAGCTTGCTGTTTACCTCTGTTTCCAGTCTTTGTGCTAAGCTAAGCTAAGATAACCAGCTGCTAGCTGAAGCTTCATATTTACCGTACAAACAATCTTCTCATCCAACTCTCGGCAAGAAAGCAAACAAGTGTATCTCCCAAAACTTCAAGCTATTCCCTTAAGAGAAGAACATTTTACTGGCAAAGATTCGATTATATACTTTCAGTTCTACTCCAGTTAGGCTCACGACAAACAATTGTCAGAGGTGCTTGTTGAGCCGCGTATTTTTATGCCGTATTACACACTACATGGTCCTAACTTTGTCAAGCTTCTACAGATCACGTTTATAAGAAATAGACTAGTTTATAATAGTGATGTAATCATACGGAGCCCTTTTAGTGATGCGCTCTGTTGGGCCAAAAGTAATCACTTTCAGTGCTCTTTGAGAGATTTAGGCATTGGAATATAATGTTGATCATTTCACAATATACATCATGATGAAATGTGCACACTTAATGAGCTACATAAGCACGTTGTTGTGAATATTATCCCTACACTCTTGGTATTCTGCAAACTAGTTACACAGATTGTGTTTAGTCGGGAAATGAGCTGTAAGTCAACATTAACATTAGATTTTAAACCCACAAATATACTGTAGGTCTGAGTACATTAGGTTTTACTAACAAGTCACAGAAAAGTGCGATATCGTCTCAAAGCCAGATCTACAGGAGAGGAGCGCTCTTGCTTAATGTAAGCAAAAGAGGAGAGTCAACAAATTACTCCATCTCGTGACTCGGGGAAGCTCAAGCGTTGATTAGCTGAAAGTAGATCCTCATCTCCCGTCTCTGCTTCATATCTCTCTCTCTCTCACACACACACACACGCACACACACACCGTCACAAACACCACACACTGCATTGCACGGCTGACTCTCCACGCTTCACAACTTCTCGTACGTCCTCACAAATTGACGTAACGTGCCACGAATAACACACTTATCACAATTATAAAAATGAAGACAGTTAGGAGTACATTTTAAATATCACTAGAGTTAAATGTAAGGTGCAGGATCGATTATAAATGCTGTATAACATTATCTAACTATAGCAGATGAGCTAACAGGATTTGGTTATTGGCAATGCCATACACATGTATATGCTCAAAGACAAATCAGCATTTGGTTATTGCTGGGTCAGACCAGAACCACTTGCTACATCTTGGCAGAAAATGATCAAAAATAAAACATTTTTTCTCATCATAGTGTGGTTCCCATTCGACTGATGACCCCCGTATGAGTGAAGACGAAGGAAACTCTTCCACCCACTTTGTAAAAGATGCTACAATCAATGCATTGTGCAAGGCTCCGGAGAGGTGTGTGTGTGATAGTGGAAAATCCCAAATGAAACCAGAACAGAGTTGTGAAATTCATGAGGAGAAGCATGGTGACAACATGTCCTACTGGACTCTGAGGTTATCTATTGTATTGAACAGAGTAAAAAATAACTATTTCTTATTGTGGTAGGTGTATGTGTGATTTGTATGAGGCCTCCATGTGGCCTTCAGTCAGTTTCTCCCCTCAGTGTAAATGTCACCGAGGTGCATCACTCTCCTGCTGCAGGAGTCCTCTTAAAAGCTCTAAGAAAAACAAAACAAAAGTGCTTTCGATGCTACAGAGATTTGTTAGTTGTTGGAGTTCATCCTACCGGCAGAGAACAGGGGAGGCGGTGGGGGTAAATGAGGGGTGGGAGGCAGCCCCCCCATGGAGTGCAGCAGGGGAAGAGACAGCTGGGTGCCATGGAGGGGGTGTGGGCTAGAGGCAGCAGCGGGTGTGGTCACAGACGTGGCAGGGAGCGCCGCCCCCAGCTGCACCTGACCGGAAGAGTCCACAGCGGGCGAGGCCAGAGGCTGGTCGAGGCCGAGGGGGTTGTTGCCGTCAGTAACCATGGGGTTGCTGACGCGGAAGCATTTCTCCCTGTGGGCCTTGAGCATGTTGGAGAAGCGGAAGCGCTGGCCGCACACCTCGCAGGGGTACGGCTTCTCCCCGGTGTGGGTGCGCCGGTGGCGCTTCATGTTGGGCCGGCTTGTGAAGCTCTTCCCACAGATCTCACAGATGTACGGCTTCTCTCCTGCACAAAAGAGAGACCAAAGGGGTTGTATAAAACACACCTTGATATCTTTTCCAAACTAATCATAAAATTTTAAGCTTCTATATCAATATTTTTATATCAATGTATCAAAATGGCTGTATAATGTAAAGAGGTTGCTCTGGTTGTTTCATGGAACTTTCCAGCATCTTTTAGATCTTTGTTTTGGGGGTTTTGGCCCACAACTTTGTTTTGATTCAGTTTCACCATTCTCATAGCATTGTATACAGCCACAGCATGGAGTTAAAGGCTGGTTTAAAAACACACATTGTTCTTATGTAAATCAACACATCCTTGAATATCTACAGAAATAGTGCAAGAAGTGACTCACCAGTGTGCGTCTTCATGTGTTCGTCAAAGTACTGTTTCATGTTGAAGTCCTTTCCGCACCACTGGCACATGAACTGCTTGTGTCCGATGTGGATGCTCATGTGAGAACGCAGCTGGTATTTGTACTGGAAGCGCTCACTACAGTTCTGAAATGGCACACGGTGAACATTTTTACACAAAGTCTTAATCCCGAATAGTCTCAAAAATGGTAGTCACAAAAAGAGTACTCATTGGGTTTTATACTATTCCTTTTGAGGAAACCATAAAGAGTGAAAACTCAGACATGTCATGTCTCTCTTGTGACAAATTTTATTCAAATCTCAGCTGTGAGAATCCCTGTTTCTGTAAAACACATTGTGACAAAAGTATTAAATGTTAAAGATAAACTGTATTACGGATATTACACATGTTTGTTTATAGTGTTTCAAAACTTATAACAGTTTAAAAACTTTCTTGGATCAGCACAAATGCATCTCTGCCTCATCCGGATTCCTTGACCTTACTGTGATCTGCCTTTTTTCTTTTTTTACAAGCAAAAGGCCATAAAAACACTAATTTAACGTAAATGACATTCCAGACACCAATAATTTCAGAAATGACAGGTTTTATACTGAGGACATCTCAGTCGGAATGAAACTCTTCATGTGAGTGAATCGGAGAGCAGCCGCAGAGCATTGAAAGGAGCTCAAACCTCACACTTGAAGGGTTTCTCTCCAGAGTGCTGCAGAGAGTGAACCTTCAGGGACATGCTGCGCTTGAACGACTTCCCGCACGTTTCACAGGTGAACGGCATGTCCTTTGTATGGGCTAAAAACACACACAAACACAAACACACACACACACACACACACACACACACACACACACACACACACACACACAGTGCAACATAAGTTAATGGTATTCAATATTGATACCATAAAATTGTTACTAAATAAATAACTGAGATTTTTCATTGGCTAATTAAGATGCTAAGAACAATGGATGTGTCTCATCTAATAAATAATCAATTTCCTCTGAAGTTTCAACATCGAACTCAGTCACTCCTTAAGTAGGAGGGATAAACAGGACTCAATGACATACTGTACTTTATACGAAACCTTTTCTTTAACCTCTGAATCGCAGATGTAACACAGGGAATGAGGTATGCCCGTCTGGGAAATAAGATGCTTATCTCCCAAAAAGTGGAAGAGGAAAGCAACACCCAAAACAAATCCTGCGCCACAATCAGTGGGATGTAGAAAAGGAAACCTGAAGTAACAAACGGGAACAAAGCGACCGTTGATTTCCCTGCCACTCACCGACCATGTGCTTCCTGACGTGAGCCATGGTGTAAAACTTCTTCTCACAGATCTCGCAGGAGAACTTCTTCTCGGCGTATCCGTGGACGATCTTGTTATGCTCGTGTAACGACCACAGCTTTTTGAAGGCCTTGCCACATGTCACACACTTGAACAAAAAATAAATAAATAACAGAAGAGAAGACAAGGTAAAATAGAGTTATTACTGGAGCAATTATTTGGGTATGAGATATTAAGAAGATCATTATCTAGAACGGTCTTTACAAATATAATCCAGGTGTGTGAGCTTACACAGACACTTGAGTGTGCACTGTACCGAAAAGGCAATTAGAGTCAGTAGATTAAAGCAGCAAATGATCTTCAAAACCACAGCAGGAGTCCAGCTGCTCACTGCAGAACGGGTAATAGTGGAGATACTGAGACATATCAGAATGTATCATTACTGACTACCATTTGTTACCGACTCTGATTTTAATTTTAAATATATTGCAGCTGTGCAAATACTAATTGGGAACTAAGTAATACTGCTATAAAACAAAGGGCATAGGTTTGTGTCTGAAGTGAGGGTGACATTTGAAGAGAGAGGTTCCTCAATAAGAAATTAAATAAACTAATTGAAACCAAATAAATGTTTTTACAGGCATCAATATGGTAAACAAATAGGAATTGTAACCTTCCATAACAATGGACAAACAATAGCAAGCTGCTGTAAGTCCTGTATTGTTAATGACATAACCCTATCATATTTAGTATTACTGTTATAGACTTGACAGTAGATGATGTCGAAATTTGCTATTTTAATCGAAGCATATTTTGTAGAAAAATCGTATAACTACACATCGTCACCTCTAAATCAAAACATAAATTGAATGTTCTTTCCTCTAAAACATGCAGAGGAAGGATGTACTCTTTTTCTTCTCTGCCCAAAGTATCAGCTAACAGTAAAAAGGTGCCCGATTTTTATTAACGTGCACCACAGCTAATAAACTACAATAGCTTCCTCCATTGTGGACTCTCCCGCTCTCCGTTCCCTCCAAGGTCAGCACTGTCAAGATGGCTTGCTATTGGTTAATAACAATGATGCAAATTCAAGTTCATCAAAGTTGAACTCAACTTAAAAAAAATGGCATGGATTTACTTAGTCCACTGGTTGTGTCTATTCTTTTGAAATTACTTGATTTTAGTTAAGTTAAATTTGTCGTTCTAAACGCTAGTGGGAGAACAAAGCTAGGGCTTTAAGAAGTGAGGGGTGTGTCTTTCATTGTAATCACGGTTAAATTGTACCTGGATGCTCTTCTCACAGTCGGTCTGTTGGTGCAGCAGCAGCTCGCTCTCCAGCAGGAAGCGCTTCCCGCAGTTATTGCAGATCTGCATGCGGTTGTGGGTGACGTTCATGTGTTTTTCCAGGTACCAGCGGTTGTTGAAGACGCGAGGGCATTTCTTACACGGGAAATGTTGCTTCTCCTCCAGCCTCACTTTCTGGCCCAGGCCCTCTGCATCCAGCGTCCTCTTCCCCCCCTGCCGCTGGTTGGCCAGCGTGGCCTCTGTCAGTGTCTGCCGCATGGAGGCAGTTGTTCCCGCCATAGCGAAGGCCCTGGTGCCCCGGCGAGGTCGATCCATCATGGCCGTCTGCTCCAAGCCTGGAATGTTTAGGGTGTTCTCCTCCTCTTCCTCGTCTTCCTCCTCATCATCCTCCTCGCTGCTCTGCCCCAGTATGTCCCCCCTCTTCAGGTCATCGTCATCTTCTTCTCCAACTGTGTCGTCGTTGTCCGCCTCATTCTCCTCATCGTCTTCTGAGTCTCTCTCGTTGTCGTGGCAATGACCAAAGATGGTGGCTGTCTCTGTGGCTGTAACCGATTTGCCTTCTGACCCCTTTGACACGTTAAGAGTTTGGTTGTTGAGGTTGACTTCAACAATGATCTGGTCTCTGTTAAAGGAGTTGTGGCCATCTGTGGTCTTTGACTCCTCTCCGTTGCTCTCAACTTTGCACAAAGACTGCTTCTGCTGGGAGGCCGTCTTTCCTGCCTCCTCCACTCTGATAGAGAACGGGCTGCTGCCTTCCCTCTTGTACACCCTCCCCAGCTCTGACTCCTGTTTGATCTCCGGGTACAGCTGGCTGGGGGGTATCGCTACAGCAGCAGGATCACCGCCGCTGAGCCCTTCCTGATTGGCCATATCTGCGCAGGTGGTTCTCAGCGAGTGGCTGCTGATGAGGTCGCGACAGGAAGCTGCGATGTCACTCATCCGGAGCAGGGTAGCGGCGTTGAGCACGTCGCGGACAGTGCGGCTGCTCACCAGCAGTTTGGAGGTGTAAATGAAGTTGAGGATTTGCTGCAGGCCCTGTGAGGTAAGGGCGTCCAGCGACAGGTCCACCCGTCGTAGCTGTTTGCTTTGGGCGAAAAGAGAGTGGAAGAAAGGGCTGTAGGCCGCCAGAACGCCCTTGTGGGCCGGGAAGGTGCTACGCTGACGCACCAGAACGATGTCGACGTCACACAGGTCAGGCTGGAAGAGGCGCTGCTCGTTCAGCCTGTCCATCAAACAGGTGAAGTGCAGAGCCACATCCTCCACCAGAGAGAACTCAGCAGAGGGGAAGTCCGTTGTCTTCTCCACTATGAGCTGGTAAAGGTGGAAGAGAACATGAGAGAGGGAGAAAGACAGGGAAAAGAGTTAGGTGGTTGGAAAGGACTTGATTTTCATTTAGTTATATGATCAGTTTTGGCCAGGAAGCCAATTAGTGCGTTGCTGCCACGATGACAAAAATAAATATGTTCCTAGTTTTTTGTTATAATAAAAATGTAGACCCTGTTCTGGAGAAGGACTTAGATTCAAGATTTAAGGCAACATGGATGAGAAGTGAGATGAGAACCTCCACCTGCTTGAGAAGATCACTTGACAGGATTGAAAGCTCCAGAAAATAAAACTACATGGACTTTGTGGTGGTGAGATTGCATTTCACAACTAAATATTTTAAAGATTTGATCATTTCATTAAATGTCACAATAAAAGAACCATAAATACCTATATGATCAGGCTCTTACAGTGCTCAGCGACATGAGGGTGTCAGTAACTAAGGGAATTAAGAGGTAAACCCTTCCCTTACCCACAGAACTCAAGGTGGATCATGAAAAAGATCATTTAAAACTCAAGATGAAACAGATTTTGAAGAGGGATCACTCATGTAGCCATTGGCCATTGTTTTTTCATTTTCTTGTTGAGCTGTGTAAATCTAGGGAGAGGTGCAAACTAGCTTGGGCTATAAATGCTGTGGTTTAGCACTGACAGATGTGTTTTTAAACGAACAAAAAATAAACATGAAAATAAATAAAAATAGTATAAGTTCTACTGACATCCTCTAACAACATCATCTGCAGATGAAGCTCCAGAAATAGGGTAGGTTTCTTTATTTTTGGTTGGTTTGTTTGTTTTCAGCCGTTCATGCATTGCATAAAAAAGGCACAAATATTGCTGGAATACATTTTAAATGAATATATCCTAAAACAGTTGCTACATTGCATGCTGCACTGAACAAGTCAGAGGAAAATCAAAAGGTGTAACACTCAACGCTCTGTGCAAGGTCCTCAACTTCCCAAGGTGGGTTTATTTTAGCACAGGAAGGGCAGGGTTTCGATCCAGACGGGATGTGAGTGGGGACAGAGCAGCAAACAGAGCAAACACACACACACACTCACGCATATGTGATGTGCAAGCATGCACAGAAAAAATACAA
>JAVQJD010103563.1:0-14434 GCA_036023655.1 Nannoperca australis | reverse complement strand
ACACACACACACACACACACACACACACACACACACACACACACACACACACACACACACACACACACACACACACACACACACACACACACACTCAACAGTGAGAAATGCCTCAGCTTTCAATCAGGCTGCACAAACCTGCCATCTTTCTTTTTGGCATTTTAAATCAACTTCACCTGCATCTGGAATCCTGCACCCGGCCTCCCCGGGGTGCTGCTTACATATAACCAGGTTGACGGTGTCAGCGCAGCCGGCGGGGTGTTAATGCACTGCTTGTTAGTTTTAATTAAGTAGCCTATAGCCTGGTGATCAGTGAGATCAAGGGCAGTAATTTAAATAAGAAGCGCGCCGGGTCTCCAGTAAACTGCAGGCGAGAGCGTTGGCTCCAGCTCTGCTCCTTTTCCCTCCATCACCTGGCCTCATTAATTCAGAAACGTCTTTGCCTTTCGGTTGACATGACACCGCACCTGTCAGAACATAGCCCACTCCTCAGTCAGTCCTGGCATCGGTGGTCTCATAATTTATATTTTAGTTTCAAAACCGACCAACTTCCCGTCTCAGTAGAGAGCCACGGGCGTCTGCAGAGTTTATTTGGTCTGTGTCTACATGATAAAGAGGAAAGTTAGGTGAAGGACAACAATCTGTTGGAGGACACTGATCAGGAGGAGGAGCGATAATAAGGCTAATAAGGTATCTCTCTCTAGCACATTGTTAAAGAGGCTGCATGTCGCCTATGAGGCTGCTTAAATTAAGCCACATCCAGCAGGTTTTTTTTTTAATACAGAATATGCAAACATATTTTGACGACGAATAGTGTAATTGCAGATGATGCTGTAGGCCTGTCTTTAAAAAAAGCTTTCAGAATATTCAAACTGCCCTCCTTTCACATCACACTCCTAGCAGCTTCTGAAAAGCTGATGTCTAAAAAAGAATTGATAAAGGAGGGAGAAGATCCACGGGGCAGCGAAGATAGAGGAGCTGCTTCCAGGCTAAATACAGTCTGACGCCGTCAACACATCTGATGAAAGGTCGGGATATTGTTTCAAGAGTAAGCAGAATAAAACGTAAAAGTTGCAGATTGTTTGAGGAAAATGGGTCAATTATGCAGTTTTGAACTTTTAAAAGAACATTTATAAAAATAAAATAAAAAACAGCCACGTATCAGTTTTCTATGATCCCACAAAACTGTTAACATGTGATCAAATCATGCCGTCTCCCATTATTGATAAAGTTTCTTATGATGTTCACATGTTGAGACACATTAGTCTCGGCACCAATGGATTCAGGCTGTTTTAATCTTCTTCTTTTTTTGTATGAAGAAACCTGGACTTCCTTAACTAGTAACTAAGTAGCTTTTAAAGCAGAAATGTTCAAATACCGTACCTTTATTCTTGAGATCCAGTTGTGTCCCACAATCCCCCTCAGAGGATCACTTGTGATCAAAGATACTGGCTGAACACAAAGACTAAGAGCAAACCTTTCTGAAGCCGAGTGAAACACATGAAGACATTATACATGGCAGGCAGGAGCCACTGTGATTACAGATAACCTGGTAAATAATCCCAAAGGCGCTTATTAAAATGCCACTTGTGCTTCTCAAACGTTTCCCTCCAAGCGCGGCGACTCGGGTCGAACATAAAACAGCAATACGTGGAGACTCTTCAAACATCCGGGTCCCAGCAGATGCACTTAGGCCGCTGCTCATTAGAAGTCTTCTCTGCTTCTCTTCCTTCAAAAACATATCCGTCACAAAGTGTTATCCAACGAAAACAGATCATGTTAGATCTCCCTGACCTCAAAGTATTTCTTCCAACGAAAACAACAGGTGGACGATGAAAAGACGAGGAGACACTGCTGTTGTTTCTGTGACGGAGGGGTACAATGAGGACCTGAGTGTTACCTTTTAACCTCATCAGCGAGGCTCCGTGGCATCGCTGTGGAAACCTGGTAGAGTCTTTCTCTTGCCAGAACAGGTTAACGTAAACTGCAGCAGTTTGGTTAGATTATAAGTTACGTTACGTATGTCGTGTGACTTACAATCTAACAACATAACTTGTGTAACTTAACGCTAAAGTAAGTCGACGTTGATTTTAGGTTTCACGTGGGACATGACCACTTGGGTGAAACGGCGCCGTCGCTCAGCCATGCTTCCAATTTCTTCCAGTGGCCACTCGAGGTATTGCAGCAAAAGATTCCCCTGCAGCCCAAAAAGCATTTTCCTCATCGGACACAATTTGAAGAGATGTCTGTGAAACCGTCGACAGGACACCAACACCAAAAGGGTCGGTTAAGACTTTCTATTGTGGAGGTTTTATATTTTTCAAGCATAGAAAAGTGATTTAAAACTCAAATTTAAAGACTCATGCGGGTGAGGCCAACGGAAGAAACACTACTGCACACATTCAGTGGGCCGCATATCCAGGAAGTAAACCCGGAAGATAGAAACTTTGCTGCCGTGTGCGCCTGGACTGATGAAGGGCGCCATCTTTGGGTGGGTTCAGTTCTTATAATCCATCCATAATCTGCGACTCCCTACACGACTTTTCCACTCTTTATACCTCACCGCACTTCATCTTTTGCTCCAGTCATCATAACTACGGCCACTAGAGGCCGCCGCCTCACACTAAAGGTAAACATGGGTCGTACTTGGCTGCTTTCACAGACAACGTATACGGCGGTCTGTTTTGATGATGAAGAAGAGAACCTAAAGGGAAGTGTGAACTGCGAGTGAACTTTTGCTGTGTTTGCTGTATATTTCCATACGTATCAAACGTATACATCAGCACCCAAATGTACGCTTAACAGATCTGGCAACATGTCCTCGCAACATCAACTGCTGAGTTTAAGATGAGAGGAAAATAGTACAATCAGTCCCAAACTCATGTGGAAAACATTGCTTATCAATTCTCCAACATGCAGCGCCAAACTGCTACCGTCTGTCTGCATTGGCCAGTTTCTTTTTTTGTTGTTGTTGAGGAAATAGGAATAGATCCCAAAAATAAAAGGCTGCAATTTTCCTTTGATTCATCTTATCAGAAATCTCAGACTGTTCTGGCCCGTCATTAAGTCCGATCAGAGTGTGGGGATATTACAGACAAATGTAT
The DNA here is from genome assembly GCA_036023655.1 of Nannoperca australis. NCBI lineage: Eukaryota > Metazoa > Chordata > Actinopteri > Centrarchiformes > Percichthyidae > Nannoperca > Nannoperca australis. The sequence goes on along the minus strand of JAVQJD010103563.1, from coordinate 11,330 downwards.
GAAAAGGTTAGGAGGGCTATCAAGAGAGCGGTGGCGTCATGAGTTTGTTGCTGTGAATGAAAGATCGGGCAGTTTAGATTTATCCAAACAGCCCCGGGAACAATAAGGCAGCCAGCTCTGGTGGGGAAACTGCAACAAAAGCAGGCCTGCTTTTTTTGTATTCAGGGATGTCAACCTATCTCCTGAAAAGTAGAGGGAGGTGGGAGAAAAGGGAGAAGGAGACTGGATAACTAGAAGCCCCGCAGGCATCTGCCACTCATGTGGCACTCAACCGATGCAGATCCGGTTTGATTTTTAACTCCTTAATACTTGATTGTATTATCTGGAGCGTGATAAAAATAAGTCAGTGTTTCAGCCGAGAGCAACAAAGTGTCAGTCAGGAGCCGCAGCGACGATATGCTAAAAGGCTTTCTGTGCTTCTGGCGCAGACAAGCAGATACAGAGCAGATTATGCTTTATTAGCTGTTCATGGAGACTTAATTGTGAGATCAAAGTTAACAGTGTTCCATCGGTGCGAGGCAGAGCAGATTTCATTAGGCTGAGAAATCTCAGCGCAATAATGGTGTCGTCGGCACACAGCAAGTTCAGAACTCAGAGTATCTTAATAATAATTTTTTGGGGGACAAATTGAAACAGGAAATTCAGCCACATGCAGCCATTTGGATGGGAAATGTTTCCAAATGTAGAAAAAGGATAAGTTTACAATGAGGGAAAGATTACTAAATGACAAATACAACGACTCCACTAAAGGAGCTTCTCTGCCCAACTTCTTTATTAGAGAGGGCTCAAATAAATTATCTATTCAAAGGATGGATGTCAGTTATCAGTCAGGGTTTTAAACAAGCCAGATTATCTAAACTACTTTATTTGGAGGAGGCCCCAAACGTGAGCCAGTGTCCATAATATAATAGAATCATTGCACACAAAAACTGTGTGCACACAACTACGGCAAGCATGGTAAGACAACATTGATCCAGGAGGTCTGCCTGTAAACTGTAAGGGGTGTTTACAATGGACAGTGTGGGTAATCATTTCACCTTTGTTTACGAGCTGTGTGATCACCTGACCGCTCTGGTTTCTGGTTTCTTTCTCTTTTAAAAGTCATGTCGCCACGTGAAATCATTATGAACATAAGACCTGAGTTGTAATTGAGCGGAATTATCCTTTAAATCACCACTGTGTCATGAATGTGTGTGCAGGATTTATGTCGTACCTGAGAGCGACATGTTCCTGGCCAGTCAGATAGACGTCCTCTCTGCAGACGGCGTGTGCTTGAATTACACAAAGGATTGGATGTCGTCTGGAAGAGAACAAGACTTTCTTCGACTCAGTTCACATACAAAAGTAGCCTCAGTAACTTTTTTCTTCCATAACATCCATCTATAGAGTGGATTACCCCCCCCCGAAATATCAAATCAGTGGTCTGACTCTACACTGTATGTCCCAGCATCCCATCTGTGGCTGCCAGGTAACCATGTGATAGACAGGCCGCGTACTAATGATACGAGCCCTTCACAGGAGGCGTGGCAGACTGCCACTGTTGCCTCGGCGCTGACCCCACGTGACCCCAAGCTGTAACCGGCCGGTCTCACATGGCCGACTCATTTTTTATGTCTTATCTGAGCGACGACGTCCTTTCCCCCGCTGCCTCAAACATCACGCACGAACATATCGGTTTACTCAAGTAGCCGCATGCATGACACCCACGTGAAGTCAGCTCAGGGCGTCTGACAGCTCTTTGACCCACGCTGGCAGATAAGCACCCATCCTCAGCAGAGAGGTGGGGCTGTGGTGGGGGTGGGCGCGTCCAGGAGCTGACCCTGCGACCTCACGACGCCGCAGGTCGGAGGAAGTCTGACACCTACTTACCTTCACCAGGTCAGGAATCTCCGCTTCCTCCTCCTCCCGTCCCTGTGCTTCCTGTCAGTCCTCATTCAGGTGCAGTCAGTGTGTTTCTGAAAGCTGAAACTTAAAGGATACAGTAGTTAGTATCAAATCATGAATATCTGGACCATGTGACATTAAAATGAACCTTTTTTCATTTATAAAAAATATCCTCTACTAATGTTTAATGTGTTTGTGTAACAGTTTAGGGTCATTGCTGGTTTGACTTTTGCTTGTAGAGCCTGTATTTTCCTTTTGATTACAGACTGTAACTTTAAGGTTAAGTAAAGTGGTATTGAGGTGAGGAAACCATCAACTCATCAATTGAACCTTCACCCTACACCTTCGTGACCCCCGGTGCACACGCCTCCCCTGTTTAACTTCAATCGACACACAGCCGAGGCTGCAGCATGTGATTCTGTTGTATACGTGCAACAAGTGTGTGGCAATGAGGCTAAATGAAACAGCTGCACGGTGAATCAAAGAGCAAATGAAAGGGGGTGCAGGCTGAGGGGAATAATAGTGTCGTGTCACTCTGCGGTTTTGGAGAAAAAAGATGAAATGGGCTTTTAGTAGTCGAGGAAACCGAGAGAATCAAACACTTCCTGGCTTTAAAGTGGAAACAGCGGAGACTTCCTCCCTCATATGCAGGTAGAGGAGGCACCATCAGGGAGGAACAAAGACGCAGAGTCTAAACACGAGGCTTTACGCCGTCACCATCTCTGTCTTGGAGGACACAGAGAGCTTGTGTGTGTTTGGTGTGTGTGCGCGAGCTTGTCGGCCTCTCCTGGGGTGGTAACACACACCACGGCGGGGCGGTGCGGTGGTGGGGGGGTGGGGGGGTGGAGGCGAGAGGCTCTGCGGCAATTTCTGTGGAGCTCATTCCACAACCGGTCACAGGGTTAAGTGCCGCAGACACACACACATATGAACACTGGAGCCATTGAGTCGAATGTACAGAGGAGACGCCACTGAGGGGGGGGGTCCTCACACTCTCACACACACACACACTGTTTTGCACACATACATGGTTAAACCAGGAGCTGAAAGGAGAGTGTGACCACACAGGCTGCAGGAGCTTTATAATGTCCTTTAATTTCTAATTGTGAACTATTGTGGACACTTTACTGAGGTCATTACAACAGTGGGAAGTTAAAGGCTGGTTCACCCAAATAACAAACAAACAAACTGGACTGACATCTTAACAGTCAACGTTCTCAATAAAATACTTTAGTTTCACCTCTTCAGAATCGTAGTGCAAAAGTAGTTTTAAACTCAGTAAAACTTTGAAAAGCCATACTTGTTTCTGATTGGCTGACAGGTGTTCATTTACAACATATCTGGACATCTCAAATATGGTTTCGGGTAAACTAAATCAAATACACTTAGTTGCCAGTTCATTATTTTGTGCACCCAGCTGCAGTCTAATAATGTCCAGTTTAAAACAGGTGTTGATTCAACTGTAGGATCATTTCGGAGGATGTAGTTTGTAGTAAGTTTAGAGGAAAAAAAATATTATTCCCATCGTAAACAAACGAGCAACGCTGGAGTTTTTCTGCTAACTCGTCGATGAGTTGGCAGTTGGTGAAACCGACCTGGTTGTGCTTTTGATTAACTACAAAACTAACTTTAAACATGTCAAACAGCCTGTTTCTGTTCTACCTTTGGCTAAGTGGATAAGGATTTAGTGTGATGAGATAACATTACATGTTGACAGACACTTGGGTCCAAAGTGACTTACAACAAGTGCATCCGACCTCCATAATACTCTCTAAGCGTATTAAATAATAGGCTCTATCATCTCTTAGCGGTTCCAACAGAAATGTTGTGTTTATAATGAATTCTATATTTTATAAGCATTTCCCTGTAACAGCACATTATTTCTGAGATTTAATATTTGAAATAAAGTCCTGTGAGTGCCTTTAAAAGAAACTGTCAGTCTGTCAGTTGTTTGATGTTTGTAAAGGTTAATTATAGGCAACAACAACACACACAAACTATTGATTAGTTAGTGTTTGAGAGCAGATTAGGTAGACGGGTGTATAAAAGTGCTACATGTTGATGCTATACTATTACCGACCTCCAGACAGCTGGATTGTGGTTCCATGCAGCTCCAGTGGAAGCTGGTGTGGTACTATAGCTTGGCTGGGCTGCAGAGCATCTGTCTTTGTGTCTTTGTGTCTGGGGTAAACCCCTGCTGCTGCCGAGCTTTTGTCTCATCCTGATCGGCTCTAATGCTGCAGCACTAATTGTTTAACACAGAAACACGTCTTTTCTCCCTTTAATGTTTTTGTTTTTATTGTCGTCGATGCATTTATTACAAAACCTTTGTGGATTTTGAACACACGCCTCCCTCCCTCCTCTTCCCTTCTTCATCATCCTCCCTTTGCTCTCCCTCTCTCTCTCTAAAATGCCCGCCCTGAGAAAGAGAGGAGGCAAAAAAAGAAAAAAAGAAAACGTGAACATCAGCAGAAAAACGGATGTCTGGCAAGTTGCATCATTTTCAGAAACAAACAGTGTGAAACCGTGTTAGCCAGCCTATTAGCATATATACATAAAGCCCGTGTGTGCGTGCCCGTCTCCAAAATAAAAGGAAAACACAAAAAGAGGCGAACGTTACTCTCCGCTACCCGTGACGGAGGTTTCTCAAAGAGATAGCGCTCTGGGTAAACATGTGATCGCCACAGATCCAATCAGCTCGAACAAAGGGGATAAGCAATGGAGATGGGTGAATTTGATGGTGTGTGTGCGTGTGTGTGTCTGTGTGTGCGCTGTAATGTAGGTGTGCATCTGTACTATAATGTGCCGTGTTGTTCATAGTAAAAGTGCGGAAGAAAAGGGAGAAAGAAGGGGAGCCAGGCACCGGCGTTATCATTTGCATCATAATGGTAAACTGATATGAATAGTGCTGCGTCGATGCTAAGCTCTTAACGTGCATGGAAATTGCTTACCTTCAAGAAATGTGTCGCTTGCCACGTTCGTGTTTATGTGCGCGTATTGTTTCGTGGTTTCATCATACTTTTTTTTAATCACAACACACACAAAAGAAAAGTCTCACCGAGGTATCGTAGGAGTGTATTAGAGACCGCTGGTGAGGATGCGGCCGCCTCCTGAAATAGGTAACACGAATACAGAAAGCCGGAAATTTGGGTGAATCAACTTTTCGATTTCTCAAGTTTTGAAATAAACTGACAAAACTTTCAGCCGAGGAGAGGAAAAGACGCAGAGAGATACAGGGCAGAGTGTGGAATGACCTGCCTGTGGAGATCAGGGCAGCAAGAACACTTTAAAATGACCTTTTTTATAACTCACTGGGTTTATTACAACCTGGATTTTATTTTGGGATGTTTGGCCATTGTTTCTAAGCGCCATAATAAAATATTACTCTTCAGCTTGATCCTGGAAACTACTGGAAAGAAAGTAGTCCAACAGGGAAAGAAACACAAGCAGTCAGCGTGGGTCAATGGGTGAAAATCTTGACCCAAATTACTCATTTATTTCTTATTTGCACGACTGAAGAGCTCAATATGAGCGTGCATGCAAAGGGCCTGAAGATCCTGCTTCATTTCCTGATTTAAAGGCTGTGTCTTAAAGAGGGTCCCTGTGTCAAAATCAAACTTTTACATCTTTCTGTGCTTACAGTACAGGTCGCGTGATGCTAAATCGATGTGTTTTACAGCCACGCTAACAGTGCTTTGGGCTAAACGCTAACATGCTAATGTTGCTAACATGTTCTAATTAGTACTAAATAAAGTACAGCTAAGGCTGATGGGAATCGTTGTTTTCAAGTAGAAAATAAATGTTTAAATGATTCTTCTTTTCTGTCCGACGGTTGTTCATGATGAGTTCAAAGCACGCTGTAAGTGCCTTTTGAAAAGAGTTATAAATAAAGTGAATCATTCAATGTTATCATTCAAAAGGCATGAAAACATTAGAGGACACATCCAAAGACACAGAGTGTTCAACAACGGGATCACCCCACCCTCCTTCCCTACAGTACCCACCTCTGCCTCCTCCCTCCATCATTTCCCCAGGAGGCTACAGAGGCCCTGTGCATCCCCGATAAGACCTCCTCAGAGGGACAAAGGAGGAGGTGGGGGACTGGGGTAGGATGGGTGGTGGAGGAGGGTGGAGAATGGGGGTGGTGAGAGGGCTTCAGGGTCACCTCAATGGCACGCTCCAGATAGCGCTATCAGCTTATGCTAATCACCAGCTAAGTGTTTCAGGACGAGAGGGAGCGGGGCGCTATCCTAAAACATGCGCCTCCTACTTAACCTGCGCCATATCGCGATGAGCCCCGGCTCATTCAAACCGCCGCCGCTCTTTATTTAAAGAGTGACAACAGTGACGAGACGCAGAGAGAGAGCGAGAGAGAGAGGTTCCAAATTGATTAATCGTGTCACAAATTGATGTTAAGCGCCATCGCAGATACAGCCCCTCTCCTTTTTTTGACCAACTTGGCTTTTTGAGGGTATTGTTCTGCCAATAATGGCGAGGATGGGAGGGGTGCGGGAGCCGCTTTGGATGTCTGACTGGATGGTGTGAATACAGAGCGGGCGTGTAATGTAATGTAAAGCGCCATTGTTACCTGGGCTTACTGTACATGACAGGTGAAAGATAAAGAAGTGTGCAGGCCAAGCTCCCCTCAACCTACATCTTAAGATGAGAAACTTGTGCTGATAAATGCATCTCAGGAACAGAAGACTTAGATGAAAGTCCCCGTGAAAGAAGAATGGGAAGACTCCGGTGTCTAAGTGAAGCGTTTACCTGCCGCCCAAAGAGAAGGATGACACCTTTTGCTCGATCACGTCAGTGCATCTTTCCGTCAAAGCTGCTCTTCTTCTCTCCACAGCCTGTCTGTCTTTTTCTAACTCTGCATTCATGTAACCTCTTCCCCTGTTTTTAGTAAAACTTAATTCCTCTGCAACGTCATAACTTGTAAGTCTGCCAAGTTCGTTGTTCTGAGTTCAGAAGTGGAGAAAACAGCAAAAAACAGAAACTATATGAGTGCTAATTCCTATATATACATTATACATTTATATATATATATATATATATATATATAGTCCTTTCCATAATAATGATAGTCTAGCAAAAGATTTGAAATGGTCTGTAAATTGCTGTCATTAATGCACTCATCCATTTTTATTACTGACCTGATATTTCATGATGAACATGTACTTCGACAGTCTTTATCGCTATAGTTTCCCCTGTTTTATAAATACATTTGATCATGTTAAGTTAGTTTTTCTGACCTACTCCCTTTTTAACTTGCTGTTTCAATCCGTTATTAATGTCACTTAAACGTTGCCGTGCTTTCGAACCGCTACCTTTGGGGGAAACTCAGCAACTCCTGCTCAGTTCTTTCACATTAAAAGTCTTCAAGCAGCTCAAAAAGTCTACTTGTCTGCCTTTAATGTGAAACATCTGCAGGAAGTGCAGGTTTTACTGAAAGTAGTTGTAGAACAGAGGTTAAATAAAATAGCACCGTAGAAGTGACTGGAGATAATTAGTGGATTATTGACTAGTGGACTGGTTAGCATGACCTGATATTTGTTGCACTGATGGAATTAGTGCTGTCGAAATGTACATATTGCTTAATACACCATGCAAGCTCAATGTTTACTTCACCTGGCCTTTATTTGTTCAGTTTTTCAGGGACTTGGTTGATGATGATTTCAGCATTTTCAGCACCTTGCAGCTTCTCTCGTCTTGATTGTGGCAGCTGGACAGGAGGACACTATGAAGAGAGACTTTTGCAAGTAAAAGTTGTAAAAGTCAAAGGGGGGGGGGTGGACATGACCCCCTCCGTCTCCAGTGGAAATTACGCCCTTGCCATCTCCTGACAACCGGCTTCCCGGTAAACTCTGAAAATGAAGTTTGGTGCGGCGCCATATCTCCTCCTCCCTCCCCTGTCCATCTGTGTTCTCTCCTCCTTCCCTCAGTCTCTACTCCTGTTTAGATAGAGGAGCTTTGGGGAACCCAGGGGACAGGAGGTGAGGTCCACAGATAGAGGACCCCATTGTGGTCCAACGGGAAATGCATTGTGGCTGGATTTGTCCAGTTTTATGTAAAAGCAATACTCTTTTCACCTGAACTAATACAAGCTGTGGCGTAAGCCCCTTACTGCCATGTGCTGCATTTTCCCCCTAATCTCTCTGGATTCAGCAGCGTCCCCACATACCTCAGGGCACTCACTGATAAAGCCTTAACTCTATACTACTCTCCCTCTCCCTCTCTCTCTCTCCCTCCTCGCTCAGCCTGGTTTGCAGTCTCTCGCCCGTTTGCTTTTCCCTTCCTCCTGCCCCCTTCCTCATCTTTTTCTCTTTCCCAGGACACCGATGAAGCAGCCTAGCAAAAAATTAAAGTGATCAAGAGATTTAGAGGAACGAGGAGAAAATCACTTTGTGAATTCCATCTAGGAGAGGAGATGAGAAATGTTGCGGGAAAGAGGAAAAACGAGCAGAGAGAGAGAGAGAGAGAGAGAGAAGAAAGGCAGTAGGATTTCTGAACTTGGATTAAATCAACTTCAGCATCCTCTGCTATTGTGAGGCTACACAGACCATGTTCAGCTACACTCCACTGGTTGATGTGCAGGTCAGATATACATAGAAATGAACAACTGTTCCAAATCTGATTCCAATAGTATCGATCACCAAGTCTCGGCTCTGATCCTCTACAAGGACTATTCTGCTATTACCGTAACAATAAAATCTGTAACCGACATGTCTCCTTACAAAAGGACTGACTCTATTCACAACAACGATTCATGAGTGTTTTCTGATCTGATCACACAACTTAAAGAGCTTGGGATGTACAACAAACTATTGTTTCAGACACTGTGAGCACTGTCACCTCTATGGTTAAGTTTAGGCAACTAAAACTACTTTCTTATGGTTGGGCAAAGATCATGGATAAAAGACAAACAAGGTTTACTGGTCATACAGAACTGGATGCAAACCGTGGTCTCCGGGGTCAAAGTTGGACACTTTGACCCCGGAGACTACAGTTAGGTAAAGATTGTGGTCATGCTTCAAAGAATCCAATGTTGTCTGTTGGCTGGAAACGGGGTGCAAACTGCAGTTTGTGGGGTCAAGGTGGGGCACTGTACAACCAACCATCCACCCCATCTTTGCTTCTGGGAGTGCATGGCCATCATTTCCACAGACAACGGCAGGAAAACCTCCACAAAATGACCGTCCTCACCCTCAGTCTCCATGCAACAGTTGTGAAGCTGACTTTAAAAACAACTAGATCTGTTCATCTTGGTACAACATATCACCTGCACGAATGAAACTGAACTTTCAGTGCTAAACCACTCAGTGGTGCCTCCCTGGTGAGATTATACTACACCTTGTTTACAGCACACCAGTTTGTACAAAGAAACCGCCTACAGCTGTGCTGATCGCACCAGTCTGAACTGAATGTAAATACACGGGAAAAAAATCATAAATTATGCAAAAGTTACTGATACAAAGCTTTCCTTCTACATTTCTGTGCTTTCTATAAAGAGCTTGCACATTTCCGTCTGTTTTAAAGCCCTTGTGTGAATATTATAATGTATATATTTCATTTATGTTTATAGAAAAAGGAGGCACTCCTTGTGAAAATGCAGTCATTTTGGATCATTCTTGTGTCACAAGTGATCAATGATCAAACAATTTCCAATAAATGGTATTTAAAAAAAAATCCCACTGGACAAATTTCAGCTTTCTTCTTCCAAAGCAGAAATGCTGCCTGTTTCACGACGAGGTGCTAAAATAACACTTAGACAACAAGGAGGGCTTTTGGTTTTTGAGAATTATGAAGACGAATACTTGTGATTATTACTATAATTTAGTCATATAGATTAAAAAAAAACCTGAAACACTGTCCTCAAACCTGTATTTAACATCTCCATTATCCATGGTCTGTTTTTATTTTACATTTACATCTTCTGTAGGTGTTGTTCCTACTATTTCACAGCCTATAGAGTTTGTGTAACGTCTGCTTTCTACATCAGCTCAAGATGTAAAAAATAAATAAAAGGACAGATGGCATTTTTATTACAAGCTTTATCTTGCATTTAAGCTGCTCTAATATCTCAGGCGTATTTCTGCCCGTTCTCCTTACATTGAAGTTGCGTTGAGGTGCCTCCATCAGACGCGTTTAGCTATGCGCAGGTAGGAAGGCGCCTTTCTCCCATCAGCCGTGATTTGTCAAAGCAATTTGAGTTCCTGCAGAAGCTACTGTAGGTCCTCCTCTTAAGCAACCAAAAGCACACGGCGCTGACAGAATCTTTATTCAAATGAAGATCCTGTCAGGAGAGATTAACTGTTCACGAGCCCACACAGAGATCTCCGTGCCAAAACCTACAGATATTATACCACTGACTAGTGCTTTAACATCACTTTATGTCCTCAGAGGTATTCCTCCCTTTCCTGCTCTTGAGCGTGACTTTTAAAAATGTTACTTTCCTTGGTTTTTAGTTTTTCTATCTTGTCCTAATCTACCTCTGGCTCTGTCTCGCCGCTGCCTGTCTCCTGATCTGAAGGTGTCTTGTCAGGGACGGCTGGGATTGGACAGTTTAGCGCTGAAGGAAATTTCTCCTCTCTGAATCTAAGCACAAGAATGCAATATCTTCCTTCTCCTTCACCTCGTCCTTTCTTTGGTCCCGCTCGGTTTTATCTCTTCCTTGTGCCCGTCCTCTCCCCTCGTCCTCCTTCTTCTAGTGAACACTCAAGTGTCCTTTGAAGCCATTTTTTTGTTCTCAGTTTCTTTCCCTGCTGTTTCAGGTTGAACAAGTGGCGGACGCACGAGACACACCAAACACAGGCGGAAATATGCCACTTTTTCAAAAGCAACGCCACAATATTGTGTATCTGCTTAATCAATACAAATCCAATACTCTGTTTTTGCAATTACAATCATCTTTTCTGTGATGCTGAGCTATTGTATCAAGTCTTTATCCTTCACACACGTCACAGTCTGCACGGTTATATATTTTTGTTTCTCTGATGTGATGTTTTGGACTAATACTAAATACCAGACTGGTGCTTTCCTTGTTAAAGGTGTTAGTTGTGGCACATTATCAAGACAACAGGTAACCTATGTTACAGAAACAGTCACTTTAGTTTAGATTCAACTTTACGTTTAGCATCGAACCAGAAGTGCAGAAAGCAGTAATGTAAATATGTATAGAGGTAAAATATGTAAATAACAAGTGAATGTGCTGACGTATATACAGCACGTGCAGCAGTTACTGTGGACACTGCAGGTAGAGGTAGTGTGGAAATACACAGTGCAGGTGTAAGTACGAGTAAACATTATATACAGAATAAACAGCTGGATGTGAACAGTGTATACACTGTAGGGCAGATATGTACAGTATAAAGACAGAAGAATATACATGTACACACTGTAGGGCAGATATGTACAGTATAAAGACAGAAGAATATACATGTACA